>VWZN01021012.1:4009-24010 GCA_013396955.1 Regulus satrapa | reverse complement strand
ACCCATATCAACATCTAAGTGGATTTCCAATATATTATTGACATTAATTTCTTCTTAAGTTCCCGGCATCAAAACAATTTGAATGATAAAATATTCACTTCCAACTGTGCAATGTAACACAATCTATAGGAGTCACTTTTTGGCAATAAGGTATCACAATCACAATGTTATACAAGTATTAGAGAGACAGAGAGAAGAATTCTCCAGGTAAAGCCATATGCCTGATGTTCTTTCCAATTAGTGCACATGTAAATACACACATACAAACATATTTTTTGAGGCACAAAACCTCAAAGGATTATTTTGGCTTTCTACAGACATAACAGTTAAAATAAAATTACCATGCCTTTCTTCAGAAAGAATAGAAATAGTCTATTCATACAGGAACCACTTGTTCAAGGTTTAGTTTAGTAACAGTATATGGTTGTTCCAGATATACTCTGATGCAATTATCAACTTCATAAGGTGTTTTTATTGATGCCGTTATCTGCAACAATACAACGTGAATTTAACAGCTGGTTTAAGAGTTATCTTTCTGTCATATAAACAGGTATAACAGTTAGAGAATCCTGTAATAGAATGATACTTTCCCAAAGACTATGACTTTCTGGGAAAAAACTATTATTGTGATCATTATTTTCCTAACTGAATCATAGATGGAAAAAAAAAAAATGGCCACAGACAGCACTGGCATGCTGTGTTACAGTGTATAAATGGCTTCCACCACAAAAATCAGCTTTTCTTCCTAGGTTGTTTCAAATGCCAACAAGCAACTTAGCAACACAAAGAAAAGTGAATAAGTAAAATATTTTTTTCTCAGAAATGACCATACTTATCTCACTGTAAAACTGGCAAGTGCACTCTTCATTTATAACTGGTTACCAGTTTAGTTATCAGTTTATCCAAAGAAAATAGACAATAAATCTCACAGGCTGTAAAAGAAGTTTTTCTTGCATTACATGAGAAGTAAAAGGCTAGTCCAATATCCATAAGCAAATTCAAAGCAGCCAAACTGGCCATCTAATTCAGAGAAAGATACCCTATGGCAAGCTGAAAATGGGAAAGTCTCTTCCTAAGGTCAGTTTCTAGAAAGTTACCTCTACCTTCAAATATAGCCAAAATTTTAGTTAGTTGCTTGGATTGTTTTCATTTAGTTTGGCTTGATTTGGTTTTGGGTTTGGTTTTTAAATCCTTACCTCTTGACTTTAGATTTCCTTTCTTGTTAATTATTTTTTTTCAAAACCTACAGAAGCCTTGGCTTCTTTGCAGAAATGTAAACATAAATTCAAGAGACAAGTGGCACCTTTTCCAAGCAAGCACATTCTTTTATCTGTTTTAATTATCTACTCTCTCTATCAGCATCTAGACTTTTAACATCATATAAAAATATTTCTAAGAGTACAGCTGAGATGTTCTTTCAGCTTTTTATTTATAAGCACAGCACCAAAAAAATTATTGCTTCAATGTATTTTTTCATAAAGCAAACTTTTCAGATTGAAAACAAAAAAAATATCTTTTTAAATGTTTTGTCTACCCGGAATCCATCTCAGAGCTGAATATTTGTTTACCAATACATTTCATTCTGTTACATTTCTTTTAATTATCTGTTTCTCTTATTTATGACTTTTGCTGCATTTATTATTATGCCCCTTACTAATTTTCTGTTCAATATTCCACACATCTTCTGTTTGCACCTTTGCAGTATTTATTTTGGTTGTTCGTGCAGTGAAAATTTTCCTAGTAAGAATCACTCGGTTCTGTTACCTATCTCATTGTTTTCCACTTTGGTTGCTGGTTCCTTCTTTCCTTTTATAATTACCTTTGTTCTCTCTTTTAACTGATTTGGTATTTTTTCCTGTTACTTTCTGTATCTTTATCTCCTCATTGGTCTTTTTCTAGGACTTATAACTTTTTTATTTTCTCTTTCTTTGTGAGGGGAAAGTACAATCCAGTTGGTTTTGTTCACTAGTCCCTAAATTCTCAAATTAAATTCCTTTCTTTCTTCTATTTCCAGGCAAATAACGGAGAAATGTAAAGAACTGTGGAGCAACTGAAATAAAAATCACTATGATAAGAGACTTGAAGTTGGTTTTTTTTCCAACGTGGCGAATTCCTAATTTGATCCTTATCAGCTCACAGTACCTGCTCTGGTTGAAAATTTGGACAGGAAGGGATCAGTGACCAGAGAGGGAAAAATGTGCATTCTTAGGGCAAAATAAATAGCCTAAGCTGAAAAAATAAGAGCTATGGTTGGTAATGGAAACTTTTTGAGGTACAATAAATGATTTATTGTCTCTCTATCAAGAAGTCCTAGTCTACATCAATATCCAAAAAGACATAAACAGGAGAGTGGAAAAGAAAGCTTTTTAGGTTTCAATAGTCAAGGTTAGTTGTGAATGAAGGCTGAAAATATTCCACTCTGACATGATTTAAAGCCCTAATTACCAAACAGGCAGAGAGAGCTTGTCTCTGTCAGGTTTCATCTAGAACCTCACAGAGCTGATACTTTTTCTTTATTAGTAGTCTACTAACTTGAGCAACTGTTATATTAGTAGATGAAAGTACAGAGTTAACTTGGAGTTAGATACTCCAACTGCTGTTTGAAATGGCAATAATCTAAATGAACTGATAAAATACCATGAAAGGGTCTTTCTTTACATGGTTTAAGAAGCAGTTTTTCATACAATAAACAACTTTTTTTAAAAAAGAAGGAAAAAAATGATATACATACATGAAATAAAATGGATCCACATACAACAAAATTTGGATTCAGGAAGGAGAATCATCATACCCTCCTGGTTTTTTGCCCAGACAAGACACTGGCACTATCTCTCAGCACTCAGCACTACATCTTGTAGTATTGTAGGTCTACTAAAGGGAGAGGAAGTGGGAAAATACAGAGCAAGTAAAACAAGTCTTAAAGTCAGGAAATTCTATAAGTGGAAACCCTGACATAGCAGAAATTAAGGAAGAAGGAGATAAAAGCAAGGTAAAAAATTGGGGCTTTTTTTGACTTCTGGTTTTAATGGGATTCAGTATGAGGAAGAGTGGGACACTTGCGCCAATATTAATATATAGTGAATATATAAAAATACATAATAGCATAACAGTTTCCCAAAAAACTTAATGTAAGGAGTTTGGCTGGGAGATAGTAAAGGATACAAGATAGATATAAATGTTCATAAAGAAATATGGATACATTTCTAAGGACAAAGAGAAGGGAAGGTTTTGAGTCATTAAAAAAAAAAAAAGGCTTACTGCAGTTACCAGGGTGTTATTAGGTGACAGAACAATGATAACAGAATAGCCTAATAGCTGCCTGCTTGACACAGACTGATATCAACTAAAAGGAGAAACACATATGTGCGAGAATAAGAAATGCAGAAGCAAGCAGAATTATTAAATGAGGGCATTGGAAGTTTCTGCTAGTGCCAATACTTATTCTTTTGCTAGCCTTTCTTCATAAAAGTTTTGTAATATAAATTTGACAATTTAGCACATGAAAAATGTAAATTATAATTCTTTTACTTTAAAAATAGAAAGTTTTTGAGGCAAAAGTAATCTTCCAGAAATATTATTTTCCATTAGCATTTTACTTTGTGCTATTTGTTTTTTAAATAAGAACACAAAATTAGTAAAGTATTCTTGATTTTACTTTGGATTTTGTTGTTGGTTTTATTTTGATTCAGTTTTATTAATCCAATGCCATGAATGGTTTTCAAATAAAATTTAGAGGTAGAGAAAATGATGGATAATTCAATTATTTCAAAGTAATAATAATAATAATAATAATAATAATGATAATAATAATAATAATAATAATAATAATTTTTAAAAAGTATTTTATTCATAAAGATATACCTTACATTTGTGATTGGTTTTGAGCAAAAACACTTTGTTTTCTTATGTTTTCAGTAATATCTGGCACATTTATTATGGGGAGGCAGATATCTGAGACGGTTTTTGGGCCAGGAGCCAGCTCAGCTCACCCCTGTGAGTGTTCCCTCACCAAGTGGGCAGAGCACTCCTTCTGCTCCTTGGGTGGTCCTGTAGACCACTGAGTCAGATCTAACTCCTTTGCATGGTCACACAAGCCAGTTTGGCTTTTTGTTCTGGCATGTTTGATGGTTTTCCATGCCCTTCCTCCTTACCATAGCCTCACCCCAGAGCACAAACATACAATTTACCTACCTGCAATTGAACGGGATTTAATATGAATGAATATTAAAGATTAATTGCCATTTTTTCTCCGCTTTTACCAAAGCTGGACCAAGGTAATTAATTTTAATTTTATAGTCAGTATGAGTATTTTGGTTAAGTACCAATTTCAAACCTTTGGAAGTACTTGAGTGAGGAGCCAATACCAAATTATATTTAACACTAGGAGCATGCTGGAATTTTAATGATCTACTTATTAATCTACTGAAAATGGGTTTTTTTCTCTGTAAGGGGAGTAAATGTTAAAATGTAGGTATAATCAGGGAGTCAGATGTTTTAAGAGAGCAATTCACTGACAGAGAAAAGGTAGCAGATGTCTCCAGTAATTTCAGTTAATTTCTCCTATTCAGCTCAGCAGCACTGATCAGGTAACCTGTACATTTAATTCTTGGTGGCCTCAGCAGGGAGTGTAGATGAAAGGATAATTTATCTTGCTTAAATACAAGAGATTAAAAACTATGAGTATTAACTCCCCTTTTAAACACTATGTTTAAAGCTTCCTTCCATTAAAGTTCCTAAGAGAAAATTAACCACAAGTCGCAAGAGAAAAGATTTTAATATAATTAAATCTTTGGACACTCTGATGTTATCAACATTTAAAAATATCTCTGCAGATACATGCTGATCTTGGGGGCTCTCAGTGCAATGAAAATACATATATCTTTATTCAGTGATTAAAAATTTAATTTTGTGGCAGTTTCTCTCAACTCCACTTATATTTTTTTTCTTAAAAATAGACATATTCATAGCTTTTTTCCAATTATGCAAATAAATGAATAGCTGTCGTAGATTATTATACCATTTTACTAACAATAGAGATTTCAAAACTTCCATACCATGTCTGTATTTAGGAGGACACACATGATGGAATTTTATGATGATTTTTTGCCAGAACATTATAGTAGGCCAAAAATTTTCTAATTTTTTTTTTTTTTTTTTACTTTGTAAAATATATAATTTCAGCTACCAAAAAACTGCTTTCTGAGCATAAGTATATGAAATATTATTTTAGTCAACATAAAGTGACAGAAACGTACTGGATTAAATGCTTCAGTTTAGCCAAGTACAAATGCAGAAGGGATGCATTTTATTTATCAGCCTAAAATTGCTCTGAATTTATTTCACAGATTACAATGCAATTTTAATTTTTAATCAATAAAAAATAAAAAATTTGCAATTTTTAATTGCAAATCAATTTATTGGGTAAATTAATTGGTTAAGTACTAGTAAATTTGGGAATATATTTCCTTGTAATTTTGAACAGAGTTTGGATATATAGTCACATTATTATTCAAATATTTAAAGCTATTTGAAATACTATACTGCAAGTTGGGGTAGTTAATTAGAGAAAAAAGTTTTAGACAACTGCTGAGTACGAAACTTCTTTTCAAATTAGTATTCAATTCTAAGCACCTAGCTCCTTAATTTAAAAAAGAATAATAGAAACATACTTTTTTGATATCTACTGATAATATATTATGTCTTACGCTCAGCAATTTCTTTTAAAATAAAGAAGAAAACAAGATATTATCCAAGTTGCAAAGTAAAATAATTACAAGGAAATGTCAGGGTTCATATTGCCATTCAGTCACCCATCTACATTTGCACTGTATCTTTGCCATCAAGTGCTGGTTTAAAACTAATTCTGGTTTCCATGTGACTTTTTAAGGACTGACAAGAAAAGTACACAATGAAGAATTCATATAGTTAGGTGCATACCTTTTGCTTTATAGGCGAGTATTAATTCATTTTCTCGCAGATTCTTCTATGCAGATTCAGGACTCTGGGTAAACCCATAATCCTTTCTGGCCCTGACAAGCCTCACCTGGTAGGACCCCCATCCACCACTGTCATGGTCCTGGGGCATTGTTTCAATCCCCACGAGGCATCCTGCTGCAGCTCTGTCCCTCTCCCTGCCCCTCAGGAGTCTCTCAGCCTTGCTCTGTGGGGAGCTTGGCTGGTCCTGCTTCCCTCTGCTCCCCGCTCTGCTCTATGTGCAGGAACCCTGCCCCTGGCTCAGGTGCTGTCCTGGACCCTGCCAGTCCCAACTCTCCTCCCCCTGCCTGACTCGAGTCTCCTTGGCTCCTGACTTGTGCCTGGAGCAGCTCTTTCCCCACTACTTCCTAAGGTAAGGCTACTACAGTGAATTATTTACAAGTTGTACTAAAGACTATTTTTGTAGCATGCAAAAGGTATCATCAGATGACTCCAACTGGCTCTGCAAAGCAGTTGATTTATGTGATGTATTATTGGATCAAGCATACCTTCTGCTAACTTCATTAAATTCTGGGATTTCTTATCTCTATTTCAAACAAAAGCCTTTTTTCCCAAGCTGGGGAATCAGAAAATTGAAAACATATTATAAGCTTAGCTGAAATGATTCATCTTGTTCCACACAAAAATAATAACAAAGAGAGAAATATGGAAAAAAATCAAACAGGAGGTTTAATCTGGAAATGCAACACTTTTATCCAGAATAGAGTTGTATTGACTACTTAACAAAATAAGGCAATGCTTTTAAAAGTAACAGTAGAAAATCAAGNTCCAGAATAGAGTTGTATTGACTACTTAACAAAATAAGCCAATGCTTTTAAAAGTAACCGTAGAAAATCAAGCCTTGTTTGGTTTTGTTTTTGGTTTTGAGGGGATTTTGTGTGTGTGTGTGTGGGGGGGGGGTTATTGTTGATGGTTTTTCATTTGGTTTTGGTTTTGATTTTTCTTGAAGGGAACTAGTTGTATAAATATGAAAGAAAGGGTACACAAAAATCACGTATATGCACTGGGGGCAACAAGAATGCTCTAAAAATAATCAGTGACATCACCCAGAAATACTCCCATCTATGAAATTTTGCCGGAAGTCTGGTTCATATACAGGAAGGAACACTGTCTTTCTGCAAATAAACTTTTTTTGTAGGTGATTACAAATATGATTTATGAAAAAAGTGTGTGGGGGGTTTGCCTAATATTCACAGTTTTAAGTTATTCTGTATTTATAGTTTGAAGCAAAGTTAATCATGTGAAATATACTAAATCAAGCATACACAGTAACACAAAGATGCAAGTGAAATATTTACTATATTTTCATACTGACAGGTTATATCTGACATGTTTATTTTCCATTTATTAATATTTAGCTGCCATTTAAGTGCCAGGTAAATCAGTTAAAAGCTGTTAAGCATTCACTGAAGACATGCAGTGACTGTAATTTCAATAAGATTTAATTCTGAGGAGACCAATTGGACAAGTACAAAACTGGATAAGGAAGAACTCAAAGATGATGAGCTTCAAAAATATTTGAATTGCAAAATCATTTAATTCATATAGAAAAATTATATTATTTCAGAATATAAAATTTAAAAAAAAATTTAGAAAACCCAAAAAAAACAAAAAAAACCCCAAAAAACCCCAAAAAAAAGCTAACCGAGATGTATTGGTCTTGTCTATACAAGGCAATTTTTTTAGCTGTCCAGATATGTGGTTTTTTTTTTTTTTTCAAAATACATGTGTAGTCCCCTGAAAATATTTTTGCCTGCTACAAAATTAAATGGAGAGTAAAAAGTGAAATCTAATTAATGTCAGTAAAATGTCAAAATACATTGTCATGCTAGGACAGTTCCCACAAGCAACTGTACTTCAGCAAAACTTTACTTAAAAAAAGAAAGCTCAAGGAAACATCACCTTACTTATTACTACAACAATCTGAGAAAATAAATGTCACCATGAAAGATTTAGTAAGTAAGGCTTTCACAATTTCACTATCATGCTTTCTTAGTTTTAAAGCCAATTCTCCACTCACACAAATATGTACTATTCTTATGCACCCACACTCTGGAAAGATCCTGTAAGTCTTGCAAAAGTAGTCTATTTCAAGCCCTGTATTAAGGCTTAATCATATTTTCCTTTTTAAGTGCTGACTGATTGTTTTCTCTTCCACATAACACTGTTTTTCACCAAAATCTAATGGTATTCTAAATACACAATATCAAAATATTTAAGCATGACAGGTTTCCTTGACTTTCTTCTAAGATACTGGCCTTTAAATAAAAACATATTCTAAAGCGCCAGCATTGAAGAATTAGTTTAATTTTAAAATAATCTTAAACGTATATATCTATAAATGCATATATAGCTATCTATATATGTATCCATATACATATACGTATACATGTACATGTGCTCACAAAGATATATAAACTTTTTCAGCAGCTTAAAAAAGACAAAGAAAAATAATTCTGCCTTTACAAGATATTGTTTTCATCTTCCTTTTAGGCTGCTAACTATCTTCACCTGTTTCCCTGATGATTATTTAAACTGTAATTCAGTAAGGACCACTGGTTCCTAACTAGAATCATAGTTTTATTCTTTACAGTTGTACAGAACATTGTTCACATATTGCTTGAGATTGCAGTATAAAGTTGATTTACCATATGAAGTTTTGACTGACAGTGAGGGCCTTTTCAGGCTCCTACATTTGAGAAAATCTCAATTTTATCTTTTGAGGAGTGAATAGAAAGGAGAAAAACTTCTTGTGGAAGACAACTCTCAAATTTCTTATCTGTGGGTTCCCTCTTTCCTGCAGCTGATATCAGAAGTGCATTCAAGCATTCATGAAACAGGAAATAGAAATGAAAACACAGCAGTACAAAGAAAAACAATTTAATTAGAGATGCATTTCTCCACATCTGCTGACTGTTAATCATTTGAGAAGTTATATTCTGCACAAATTCAAGATGTAGAATTTTACTCTTCTGGTTTCCTCATAGTACCAAGTTACATATTCCTTTTTAGTGATCAGATGCCAGATTGTTATGCAGTAGTTTAAAAAAATATCATCAGTGTATCAACACTTACCATAAAATATTATGAAAACACATTCCTTTCTTTGAGCAGAATTATGCAAAGTAAAATGGAACGGGATGTTCCCTGATTAGGTATTATATTCTTTATTGCAGGATAAAATCATGGAATGATTTGGTTTGGAAGATCACCTAGTTCCAACCCCAATGTCATGAGAAGGGACCTCTTCCAGGTTACTCAAAGCCAAGGCTTTTCTGGGCAGCTTGTTCCACTGTCTTGCTGCATTCTTTATACAGAACTTCTTCCTCATATCCAACCTTATAGATCCATAGAATTTTAAGAGGTTGAAATGGGCCTTTAAAATCATTTAGTCCCAGCCCCCCAGGGTCACCATCCAGTAGTCCAGGTTGCTCAATGCTTATCCAACTGAACACTGCCAGGCTTGGAGCTTCCACAGCCTCTTCCAGTGTCTAACCATTTTTATAGTAAAAAATTTCCTCCTAATATCTAACTTGAATTTCCCCTCTTTCAATTTGCACCCATTTCCCCTTGAACTATCACTATAGTTACTGATGAAGAGTCCCTCTCCAGCTTCTCTGTAGGCGCACTTCAGATACTGAGAGGTTGCAGGTCTCCACAACACCTTCTCTCGTCCAGGGTAACAGCTTAACCTTCCCCAGCTTTCACAGCCAGTCTTCGCTGGGGAGGTGGCTCCAGCCCTCATCTATGTTACTGGTTCATGTCCAGTTTTTCATCTACCAATATACCCAAGTCCTTCCCTGCAGGACTGTTCTAAATTCACTGATCCACTAGTCAGTATTGATGCTGAAAACTGACCAGGATGTAACACTTGGCCTCATCTCAATGGTCCATCTTCCAGCCTGTGCATGTCCCTCTGGATATTCCTCCCCTCAAGGGAATCAACTGCTCCTCTCACCTTACTGCAAACCTGATGAGGGAGTACTCAGTTCCGCTGTCCACATCAACAGAGATATTGAATAGTATTTGTCTGAATACAGACCCCTTGAGGGACACCACTTGTTGCTGATTTCTAGTTGGACATTAAGCTGTTGACTGCAACATTTTGGGTGTGGCCACATGGCCACTGTGTTATTTATCAAACAGTCCACCCAATCAAATACAAATTTCTCCCATTTAACAAGGATATTGTGTGGCCATGACAAAAGCCTTACAGAAGTCTAGGTAGATGCAAAATTGACTTACAGAAGTCAAGGTAGATAATAGAAAAGATAACTTGCAAATGTATGACTAATATATCTATTGGTATTGTAGAATTATTATGTATTCCATAAACTGCAGCCTTCCAGAACTGCATAGAAAATGTTCTGTGGCACATCACACTCTTATTATGTCAAATAGATTTTTTTCACTTTTATAAACCCTTTTTGTTAGAAGGTGTTCATAAACAAACATACAAAAGAAAAAATTAATTAGTCTATCATAACTAAATTTTCCTGATCTCTACGAAACGCCGCCGTTGCAAAGATTGCAAAAGTTCCACTGCTACTAGATCATGCAAATTGAGACCTCCACAATCTCATATTCACTTTACATTAATTTATCCATGCTCGTATGCATCTTAATCGATTACATTTCATTGAAAACAATTTTATGATGGTTAGATTAATTTCAGCAGTTACTTTAACAAAAATTAAAGCACGATATTTATTTTGACATCTACGAATAAGTAGAGGAAGTGCACCTTAAAGACTAAATAAGAAAGAATACATAATTTAAAAACATTAGCTTAAACTATTTTATAATATTTTTTTATTTATTACTACAAGTGAGATTTTAATATTATTTCTTTACCTTGTCCTAAAGTTTGCAGGGTGAGGATGCCCATCATATAATGACAAATAATCATATTCTTCTTCTAGAGCAAAAGACTGAAAGACGATCTGTATTCTGTTTCTTTCTTCTGCTATTATAACCCAGGTACAGTTTGCACCATTTGGATATCCATATGGGAAGCCAGGGCTTTCTATAGTGCCATTAAGTCCTTTTAAAGTTCCACCACAGGTATAAATAAATCCTAAAAAAATACAAAGGAAACAAAAGTTAGTAATCTATTTTATATCAACCTTCAATAGAATCCTTCATTAGAATTCATGATTTTTTTAAAAAAAGTATCCAAATATTTCTTAGCAACTACTGCATTTAGAAAGGTAAAGTCCATGTTTTTATACTAATGCTGGCCACTTAATGCAAAACAATCCCACCTACCTAACAAATGTTTTTTTCCATACTGTTTATCTAAAGACATATGGTAGCATTTATGAAAATAAATATATATAACAACATCTATGACTAAGTTTGTTTGCCTATGAAGCAAAGAACATCAATTCCCTTTCTGTTGTCAAAGACAAGAGTAAATAAGTCTCTTTGGATACAGGTCTGATGCAGGTTAAACCTATTAACTTCACGCTTTTCCTCCATGAATTTTGGCTCTGGAAAAGCCTGAAAGTCTGCTTATTATAAACAAGCTTTTCCCAATCAAGAATTCTGGGTTATGAAAGCTCTGTATTTAAGGGCTCAATCTGAAATAGTCATCTGCTGCATCATTATATTATCTCATGTAAATATTAAGATTCACATTTTCCATGTTTTGACTGACTCTCTGCTGTTTAACTGCAGTGATCAGGTAGGGCCCCAGAGCTGCTGCCTGACTCACCACATCCACAACCCCCCTCCATTCCCCCATAGTGGGAAGGAGTGAAAGTCAAGCAACGGTGAGAAAACTTGTGGGTTGAGACAAAGACAGTTTAATAGGCTCAGCAACAGCTGTGCATGCAAGCAAAGCAGATGAAGAATTTCATTGGCTGCTTTGGCAGGTGGGTCTTCAGCCACCTCCAGGGAAGCCGGCCTACATCAGGCCTAATGGTTACATGGGAACACAAACACCATAACCCTGGACGTGGTCCTTTCCACCTCATTTCTATCAGCTTTTATCACTGAGCATACTGCCATATGTTCTAGAATATCCCTTTTCTTTTTTAGGGTTATCTATGTCCCATCTCATGTCCCCTCCCACCTTCTGGCCCATTCTCAGAAGTATGAGAAGAGGAGGAAGCCTGGGTGATGTGTAGGCACGGATTTGTTTAAAAAAATCTAAAACATAAGACCATAGGATCTACCATAAAGAAAATTAAGTCTATCTCAGCAAAATTCAGTACAGTGGGTCAAAGCTGAAAAGGTGCTCTGCTGATAGATCCTTTTTGAAATTAACATTCTCAAATTTCAGAAATAACCTCTACATTCAAACCCTAATTTATCTTCGACTACAAAAATTTCCTTTTTATACAGAAAATCCATTTCCTGAGAAAAAAAGAAGAGAACAATAATAATTTTAAAAGGTCTATCCCAAGTCACTGTACGTTGGCAGGACAGGTCCTTTTCTATATTTCTGTTTCAAGTTCTAATGCTCTGTTATGGCAGTTCTTAACCAAGAATATGTTTTATTTTCCACCAGCTTTGTAGTGTGAGTGTAGGTCCACATCCCCTCTCCAGGCTTTCTGCTCACTTATCCCTTAAATATTAGATCAGCTTTCCTGCTTTGCCTTTTGCACTCCTGAAACTTCCCCAAAAATGCTTAGAGCAAGCCCCCTCTTCTACTGGAAGGCTTTCATCTGAGAGAAGCACAAAGCTCTGAGTTGCTCTTTCACAGAAACATGATACACATTGCATAACAAACTACAAACAAACAAACCAGACACTAACTTTTTAATTATACACACATGTATATATTTGAACTTGTTAAATAATCTTCTTCATGGCACATTCACAAGCTTCTCTTGACATTGAGCACTTAAATGTACAGAGACCCCTTTTCCTGAACTACTAAGCAGAATCTCCTGAGATTTTACACTTTGTATTTCTATGCTGTAAAATAACCTTTTTTGACAACAGAAGAGTGGTGTGTACGATATTTTTATCTTGGCTTTTTCATATATATTTACAATGGTGAGGAAAGATGTCTCTTGTGAAGTATGACTCAGTGACTTATCAGTGTATCATAGATATATAGGTCAAAAAGGGAAGGGGACATAGTCTTAAAAAGTAATTAGGGTTTTGTCTACCTCATCTGACATGTATAGCAAATGGTACCTTCTACTGCAAATTGCCTTAGAGAATTTATTTGCATACCAGTGCCTGCACAAACTTCATTGTTAGGAGTCTGTTTTATTTATATCTTTCTGCATTTCACTCATATACTTGAACTATTTTTAAATCCTCTTTATGTGTTACTATTTATTATTTAAGCTCAGCTGTTTTATTTAGCTCTTTAAAAATTTTTCAGAATACAGTTGTTTGCACGAGACACTTTAGAAAATCAAACTGTTTGCTCATAAGATCTGCATCCTAGAACTTCTACACTTCCTAGCAAATACGATCAGTGTAATAAGTCTTTTTAAATAGCTGTGTGTGCATATTTATCAATCTAGTTTTTCCTAGAAATCTCTTGCTGAGGCCTACTTCAATAGAATTAGAGAAAAAAAAAACTAGAGAGAGACTTGAAAACTAAATAGCATCTACTGTTTATTTCCATCCATCTCTCTGGACCAAGTGTGGAAAGCACAGTATAAACTTTTTGACTCAAGATCATCATATAGCTCCATAATTCAGAACCCTGGTTGCTGTACCTATTTCATGAAAGCTTTCAATTACATATGGACTGTTCTGTTATTTCAATACAAACTACCAAGAAAAACTCATTTATAATAGGTCCACTGCTACTAAAATGAAATTATATTTTCAAATTTTAAAAAACCAACAAAACAAAACAACCCCCCCCCAACCAACCAAACAAACAAAAAAAGCCTTCAACGAAAAAACCTCAGAGCTACAGTTAAACTATGAGGGAACAGAGCCTTTCGAGATAGGATGCTACTTATTAAGGAGTGTAATGCTTCATAGTCAATTCAATAATTAATCGTATTCATACATAGATATGAAACCTAAACATCCATGACATAAAAAACTCCAATTACTCATTTTATTCCATATTCAAACTGCAACAAAAGAGAATTATTCATATGCTGCAAGATGATATAACTTGGATGTTTTTCAGAGATGACTAGCAGAATGTAGCACAGCTATGCACGTGTCAGAAGATACACTTTTAATTCCAAGAGTGGGGGGAAAAAAAACCCAAACGAAACAACAATGAATTTTGATTTTGATAGGTCTACTCTTTTAGTCTGTAAAATAAAAAATCATGCCAACAGAATCCATGTGCACAACATGCACTTTAATCTCTGCTTTCATATGTTAATACAGTCTGTGATGCTCTTCACCTTGGCAATCCAACTGGGTATGATCAAAATAGACAGCGTGCATTAACTGACTGGTCTGATCAAATGTGGAAAACATGACATTTATTTTCAAGAGGTAAAATTCATGCTGATGTAACTAGTAGCATGTGCTGTGATCTTTTTCATTTAGATTTCAGAACCAGCATTCCTAGCAGAATTTACTTGCAAACTGCTTTTCATTAAATGGAAGGTTTTATTCAAAGCACACAAAAAAGAATTTTGAAAAGCTTGAAGTTAGACTAGAAAAGAAAAAAATCTTGTTGAAAGAAGCATGAAGATGAACAACACCACTCATGAGATTCTCTTAATAGCTAGTATGATTCAAAGTTTCTCTTGCATCGTTTTCTACCAGATTTTAAAATTCAAAAGTTTAATTCTCATCAATTTTACATGGATAAATACTTCTTGAAATCAGAAAACACAGCTCCTCTTCCTGATTTCAGTCATTCTTTGATTCATTGTGGGATTATTGTGAGCATCAGTAACATCAGTTCTTTATCCATTTATTAACTTTCAGTGCTTCTAACAAAGCAATTAGTTCTTACTTCATGTCCATACCCCTTGCTCTTGAATGTCCCATAATTACATTCACTCAATACTCAACAAGATTTTCTTTGACTTTTTCTCTTATTCCCCACCATTCAATTAAAATGTTTAATAACATATTTCCACACCTTTCACCTTCCAAGTACTCCCCACCTTTCATTTAATCTCCTTTGTTTATTGTGTTTTCTAATAATAATTTCCATAAGATAATTATACTGGGTCTGCATTGATTAACACACTTGTACATTTCTAAGTTGCTTTTGTATTTCCTTCTAATTAAGTTTTTAATACTTTCTATTTTAATACTTTCTATTATTTTAAGAGATAATCAAGGGAATGGGAAATTATTTGTTCATATACTGCATTTTTCTTCAATATCTTTTCTGATACCGTGATCTTCTTTCATTTCTTTCCCTTGCACCTATCTAGAAACATAGTCAATCCTATCTTAAATCCAATCCTATCTCTCCATGTCATCCATGTTCATGTCCCTTCATTTTGTGCAATATACCTATTTGCAAGATTATTCTTGTCCCCTCAAATGGTACTTTTCTTCCATTCAGAATATATGCTTCTGCAACATCTTTTTCTGTTTGTGGTCTTTGATCACCTGGCTGTATTTGGCAGCAAAGAGCAGTTATTTTTCATGCTGACCATAAATCAGTATGGACTTTTTAGCTAATTATTTCCCGTTTTTCTGGATTCTTTTTTTTGTTCACTTGTATTATCATAGCCTTAGTTTTCATGGTTCTTCTATGTTCATTCTTTTAGTTAGCACTTCAAAGAACCTACTGGTGTTCAACAGAGAGATTTCATAGTGATGTGAACCCATCCCCATGCTGTGAATCCTTTTCTTCTGCTATCAAACTTAACACTTTTAGAAAACATATACTTAATATTTATTTCTAAGATTCTGATATTTATTTCTACCTCAACTTTAATTGTCCTGACATGCCTAATCTCCACATCGTTAAGCCCATTTATAAAACTAAGAATAGGATGCTTTCATCAGATATGATGACTGTGTTTTACTTTGAAATGTATTTGATATTTACCTTTTTATCACATCTCATCTTGTATTAATTTTATTTATGCTTAATTGTCTTATAATTTCCCATTCCCATTATGCATCTTTTTTTTTAATAAAATGAGCCTTCTTTCACTAACTTTAATTTCCAATAAAACAAAATTTTATTGAATTTTTCACGAGTGCAAATATGAAAGAATCATTTCCTATAATGTACTTAGTTCCTCCTTACTCTCCACCTTTTTGTCTTCCTATCCCATGGAAGTCCAGCAGCTTGAAAGCGTCTTTTTTATTCTCCTGTGTTTTCATATGACAAGACTGTTGACTCCTGGATTGAGACACCTTAGGACACTGTTACACTAAGGAGACTCACTGGTGTCCCTTCCTACCAGGACAGGAGTCTCCTGTGTCCCCTGTGCTGGCAAGGAGGTGCACATGCAAGCAGCAGCCCTGTGGCACAGCACACCAGGAGAGAAGCACGCTGCACCTGGGTGGCAGGTCACAGTGGAGTAGGAGTCCATGCCAGCCACAAGGCCTTAGGGCTGCTGCTGTCCTGCCTTCCTATAGATCTCTGTATCTGTTTAACTCAATATTCTGTACTTCAAACAATTCTCACTTCTATTTCAGCTCCAATAGCAGCTCTTATAATGAGCTTTATACCAGCTGAAGAAAGTCTACATTTAACATTTTGCCTGACCACATATAATTGTTACCATCTTGTGTTTTAATTTCCCAAAGTATTAAAAACTTGGAATCATAAAATAGTCTGGGTTGAAAGGGACATTAAGGATCATATATATCTAAACCCTTGCTGGGGGCAGGGACACCTTCCTTTAGACCAGATTGCTCAATCTGGCCTTGAACACTATAAGGAAGGAAAATCCACATGTTGGGAGGGAGGTCCCATTCCAGTATTGCACCACTCTCACAAAGCAACAAATTTCTTCCTAATATCTAATCCTCTGTTGGTTTCAAGCCACTTCCCTTTGTCCTATTACTACACATCCTTCTACATATCTACAGGAAAATCCTGCTCCAGCTTTCTTTTATACTTCCTGTAGGTACAGCAGGGCTTCTATAAGGTGTCCCTGGAACCTAAACCACTCCAGCTCTCACAATTACAACTTATTTTGTCTTGGTAATATCTAACTTTTTGAGTTGCTTTTTACTTTCTATTTTTTAAAATTTATCTTGGGAATTTTGACATATAATGCAAATTTTCTTGATTTAAGACTACATTCTTTAGGCCAAGGAAATCTCAGACATGCTTAAGAAAGACTTATTACAAAAGAAATCCCCCAAAACCACAAAAATTATTGTGTTTGTAAAGTTTACTGAGAACACTGAAGAACTTCTCTGAAAATCAGCTCTTAGGAATTCCATGTAATTGAGGATTTCTTAACTAATTTGTCATTTTATTTCAGTTTCATCTGAAAAGCATTTGCGTTCTCAAAATATTCTGATTCCTATTCTCTACAAAACTTACTCAAAATTGGGACAATTATGAATTTTAGACACGTGAAGTTTTCAAAAGAAGTTTAACTTTCATCTGTGATTTTTATTATTTTAAGGCTATGAGGAAAGGTAAAAAATCATACTTTTTGGTAAATAACTGAGCCAGATAGATTTTCTTGCCCTTGCATAAGCTATATTAAGGTACTAAAATGACTTTTTCAACCTTTTGATAAGGTTGACTGGAAACTATAACTTAATCAGTGGAAATGGTACAGAATACCAGCCAAAAATAAAACAATCACTGTATATTATCACCACATTCAAAACACTTTCTGGAATTGCTGCCTTTTCTTCCGAGAGTTTCTTATCTCTGTTACAGACATATTTTCTGAAAGAGGTTCAGAAATATTTAGTCTTGTCTTCCACTTGCCTTAGTTGTGAAAACTCCTAAAAGAACAAATTTTTCTGTTCTCTCCTATCAACCTTTATTATATTACTTCTTTGAAGAAACATAAGGTCTAAAAATCCGTGGGACTACTCATGATCACATGGAATAAATTCTGAGCAGCAGGAGGCTTAAATTGGAAAGGTAGTAAAATAAGAAACTGGATCTCGTGTAACAAAAGTACCCATACAACTTTTATTACATGTATTGAAATAAATATTTATTGTTGTTTGTATTTCTTGTTCAACAACAGAAAACTGCCATTTCCTATAACTGAAAACAAAGAGGGTTTATCTTCAATAGTGTTGTCAGTCTTTGAGGAATTTTTTAAAAAGAGGAAACATAAATCTAGAAACCTCTAAGTAATTTTACATAAGATTATCTCCTTCTCAGGAAACTAGAGGGGGTTTTAACTCAACTTTAGGCATTTCATTACTTTGGTTTATACATAACTCTCTGACATGGAATAGTTTTCTGCTTCTATTTTAGAAGCATTGCTAGCACCACCACAGATGAAAATCTGGTTTTAAAAGTCATCTGAAATACACCCAGGATTTTATGCCCAGTATGTAATTAACTTTTCTTCTAAAGATATTTCAATACTTCTCTCCTATTTCTCACATAATATCTCAATGCCTTGTAGACAAAGGATCTTCAGTTCCAAAACAACTGCCTCTTTTCTCATGCAGCCAGAAAAGGGCAATCTCTCAGATGTGACAAGCATCTGGGCAATAGAGCTAGGCATAAAAACAAGAGAGGATATTTGGAATCTCATCACAGAACAAATTAAAAAAAAAAACAAAAAACAAACAACTCTCTGGGTTTGAAATCCTGCCATTTTTTAATACCCTTCATACATGTGAGCACTACAGAATTGCAGGGCAATGACATTTTTTGTGTTTGGGGAGAGTGTAGATAGATATTAAAGAGTTTTGAATGACTTTTTAAAGACAATTTTGATTTTAAATAATGGAATTTCTTGTCTCTGTGGCATTCGGCCAGCCTGTTTCTCACCTCTGTGTTTAAGAATAAATATTTTGAGCTATGATTTCCTCATTTTAGAATTGATTGTGAAGTGTTTTCATTAATATTCTGAGCTTGCCTGATCTACCTGCTCCTCCTGCAATTCCTCCACTTGAAAAGTGGAAAGCAGCCATTGTACAATCAGAAATTGTATCAAGAATCTTCCCAGCAACCCTAAAGAGAACACCATAGCAAAAGCATGTCTGAAAATGAATTAATGCAAATTTTGTGTTTGATAACATAGGAAATTTACTCTAATAGGAAAGGTAGGAACAGTGATCCCATTGCAAAGATAAGTTGTTGAAGGAATTATATTTATTTTAAATTTCCTTTTCACTGTTCCTTTCTCTGAAAAGCTAACAATATTTAGTTCTCTTTATTTGCTGCTTTTCTTATTCAAATGTGTGATCTGAGAAACTGTTAATTTTATCATTAAATTGGAGTATTTGTAAAGTTAGTTTAGAACCATCTCCCAGCAAGTCAAAATGACAGGGAAGACCACTCACAGAATTCTATATACTGGCAATAGTATTTTGAAGTATTATGTTATTTTAGAAATAAAATCCTAACTAGCAGAGATTTCCTAATTGATCTGTAAATGAAATACCTAAGAGTAAAATTTTCAGTTTATTAAAGCATGCTGATAAGCAGCCAGTTCTTTTCATGGGAACTTCACAAAAACAATTGTAAGATACAACCACTGAAGTGTCAGGTCAAATTATTGTTTCTAAATAAGTGTATAATTTATTTTGCTTTAAAATACACATATTTGGGTCTTTAGGACACAGCTTGAAGAAATTTTATTTGCAAAAATATAAAGAGTAAATTGAGATTTACATATCAGAATAATTAATTGACAATACTGAGAAAAATTGGTAAGTAAGAAAATTCCTAATTAAGGGAAACGCTCGCTTAATAAGATGTTTGAAGTTTCTTTGCTCCTGGAAATAGTGGAATATAAAGAAATGCCCTCACAAAATAATGTTTAAAACAGAAGTAACTTCTAAAGAAATTAAGATAGATTTGGTATAGTACTACACTTTTAAAGTTCAAACGTCCCATAGCATTAATTAGTTTTCAAATTAAATTTAATGTGACAGGAAAACAGACAATAATACGCTGAGCCAAATTCCCTAAATCGAAAGCCTATTTGC
>VWZN01021001.1:16808-30944 GCA_013396955.1 Regulus satrapa | reverse complement strand
CAGTACACATAAAAATATTTATTTCTGTTGACAGGTCTCATCTGCTGTTTCCTTGGCATCACTTATTTCTCTGTGCTTGACTCAAGTCTGTTGTACTAAATCTGTCTGAGAAGAGATACATCTTGAATTTTGTGTTTGTAAAACTAGCACGGCTATAGTATCATTCTCTTCTCTCCACTTTTTATTTTCAGGCATTTAAAACAGTCATTCTTATTGCCTGTTTTTAGCTTGATGGTGAAGTTAAACATGTGAATGTCATATTTAACTACCAGTAAGTAAGATCCATTTTTAAAACATTAAGAGAAATGAAACAAGGGAAGTGGAAAGAAGGTGCTGACAGAAAGATAATGATTTGCAAGTTAGTGCAATAAAAATTAATAAGTCCAGTTAAGAAAAGTGTTATTTCCTTGTAGTTATATTCCTTGTATCTCCTAAAATTACCAAACCAGAAACCAGTACTTCAGCAGGGAAGAATATGGCAGATGGAATTATTTCTATGCAGGTATTAAAAAGAAGGGCTCTACATTTGTCTCTGTAATGATTTAGTTTTGGGCTTCAGTCCCTATTCTGTCTATTATTAGCATCATAAAACATAATGGAAGTACTTAGAGATTCAAATGCGTAGATTCATGCTGGATTTCACTTCCTTATGTATCTGCAGATGGTGTGTATATTTTTGCATATTGAATTCTATGGTGGTTAGAATACATTTGATGGGGTAAATGTAGGGGAGTGCAAAGATTCATTGCAAGTGATTCATTCAAAGACTTACATGTATGTTTTGTAAGCTGTTTGGTTTCCAATGAAGACTCTGAATCATTATCTTAGTTTATCACTATTTCTTTTTAACTTTGATAAAACTTCCTTCCTTGTTCATTCAAAAAGGCTGTGAGTCTGATCTATTAAATGCTTGGATGCTTGATTTTGAAGGGTTTGTCTATACATGAGCAGAATAGCATCAAGTAAGACCTTGTAGTGCATAGAAAGAGAATCCAGGAGATCCATTTTTCCAAGGATTTTGATTCAGACCCCATATGAGGGTTCCAATGTAATTATAAAGGAGGGAAGTGAAAGCAGTGTATGTTTGAATTATGCACAAACTGCAAAAATAAAGACAGAAAGTAATGGAGATTCAGCCACAGGAATGGATTTTAATGGTCAGTGACAAGTTGATCAATTCAATTAATCAGGTTTTTTTTCCTTGGGCTTAGTGGAGTCTAAAAGCTATGAAGTTCCCAAACTCAGTTCTTCAGGACAGGCTTTCCTCACACTTACACAGGTTTTAACATTTCTTCACACAAAGGGAAAGATGAATCTGTAAGTACTGTATGGAGGGTGATTACCAGGAGATTTGCCGCAACTTTTGCAGTGGCTTTCATTCTTAGTCACAGGTGGAAAATTTATGGAACCAACAGCTTGCTAACTAGATATTTATGGAGTGTGCATGAATGGAAAGTGAAGACACAGCACAAGTAAATTCTTCTCCGTTTGTTGTTTCATGAGAAGGAGATGCCCTTTGCCCATGCTGGAGTTCCACAGCACCTGCTCTCATGACAAGCTGTCTGTCAGGATAGTTCTGTTGAGCTGACTGAAGTAATGTGGAAGGTGAGATCAGGGAAGGAGTTATAAGACAGTGATGTCTTTTAGAATAAAGGAGTCTCAAAATTAAACAAATTGGTAAGATGTCATTTTCCTTAATTTATTTCTCATGAGTTGCTGGAAATTATTCTGATTTCAGGGAGCCTGGCATTGCTCAATCAGCATCACGTAGCATCAGTTTAAAGTAATAGAAGTATGTTTCTTGGTTTTAGCAAATAGTGTTGTCTGACAGGATGTGACTGATTAAGTCAGCCTGAAGAACTAACAGAAGTAGAACTAAATACCGGTTTCAGTGCTTGCTTTCTGTATGTGGGGATATATTTTCATAGTGTCATTTAGGATTTTGGAGCTTCATCTTCTAAACTGTTTAGCTAAGTGAGAAACTTTGGCTCTCATTAGTAGTTATTTCTAAATAAATTCAAAGATATGGCAATAGAACCCTAAACATTACTTCACCAGGCTTAGAAGGATTTTCTAGAAAGAAATATCAGAAACTTGCAGTTCAAGCCTTAGTCTTGCAAGTAAAAAGCTTTCACATGAGTAATCTGATCTGTTCCAGCCTTCTGATTATGGGTAGGGTACTGTGGTGTCCCACTCCTTTGAAGGAGTGACTTATTCTATAAGGAGCTCCATTTATTTGATTGAACTTTTCAAAATGAAAGAAAACACTTGCTAAGAAAGTAGGTGACAAATGTCATTCTTCCTGAGTAAAGACCATTATGATGTATGAAATCTTTTAAGAAAGTGACTAATGTGGTACAATCACTTAAAGTGATACATGCTGATTTTTCATAGTACTTTTCTGTTCTTATGTGTAAAGATGCAGAAGTTTTGAAAATATATAATTGGTTTGTGATTAGAAACTTTAGTCACATTCCTGTAATTGCTACAGTGAAATCCAGAAAATTTATCCTGGGCAGTTCTAGATGATTCCTCAGTACTTTTAAAGTGTTGTCTCAGGCTTTTCTAAATGGATAATTATTTTATTTGAGGAGAGAGGGCAGTTGTTTTTTAAAACAGCTGAGCATATTTCATGTAAGCAAATATATTAAAAGTATTTTTAGTCTGTGCATATTATTGCAAGGAAGAGAAAAAGATTAGAATATGGAGAAGAAATTTGGAGGAATATCATCTTGAAGCTATACTACGTTTAAAGAGCATACTGCAGGCATAAATTTTAAACTTGTACTTTGAAGGGCACCTGCTGAACTTGAATAGATCAACCAAGATGACCAAGAGTCTGAGTCAGTGCTAATATACATTTATCATTTATGCTTCCATTTGCATTAGTGGTGATGCTACCTTTTCTGTCAATTCTGCCAGCTGCCAACATGAGCAGGCTCTGTAAATGAGGCTGTTGAGGGTGACAGCAAGACCTCATTGTTGAGGTGAGCATTGCAACAACACCGGAACAGGGCAAGCAGAACAGGTCAGACATGGGATGGTAGACAACTAACAAAAACATTTAAATTACAGACACAGAACGACTGAGGTTAGAAGGTACATCTGTTGGTTATCTAGTTCAACCCCCTGTCCAAACTAGGGTCCACAAACCACCAACCAGGTTGCTAAGGACTTTGACATCTAGTTTTGAAAGCTTCCATGAACAAAGGCTGCATAAAATCTCCAGACAACTTCTTCCAATCCTTCATATTTCTTGGGGAAAAAAGTTCTCCATATATTCAGTTTGAACCTCAGTTTGCAGTTTCTTGTTCTCTCAGTGGGCATCACTTTGAAGTGCCTGGCTCTGTCTTCTCAATGGTCCCCTCCTTAGGTTTCTGTTAGTTTCCTGAAGCAGATTTCTGCATGCTGAACAATCTTCTTTCCCTCGTCTTCTCCTTACATGGGCATTTTTATAGCCTCTAACCATCTTTGTTGCCTTTTACTGAGAGATTTCTGCTGTTTGACACTCAATTTTTGGTACTAGGAGAATGATACAGGATGCAGTGTATTAGATGCAGTCTAGAGACTCACGGGCTCACTTGCATCTACTGACTATAGGCCTTTTAAAACAGCCAAGGTGCTCAGATATTTTTTGTAGCAAGTGTGCCATATCCACCATATTCAGCAGTGGGCCCATTTTTTTATTGTCCAGACCTTTTCTTAGCATAGAAACTATTTTTGCCCTTGATGTCCCTTGCCAGTTTCAATCCTAGCTATGCTTTGCTTTTCCTAGATGGCTGTGCAGTGTTTCTAAATTCCTTCTTTGTAGCCTAATTAGAATGCTAGCTCTGGTGCAGAGGCAGGGTTCAGAGGTCCAGGCATTTTGTCCTATGTGTGTAGCTGCTTGCTCTAATGACATAATCTTAGTGCAAACACTCTGTGCAGGAATATTTTAGAAGACAACTAGCAAGTGCAAAGAACTAGAGAAATATGCCCTTTACAGTGCTGTTTGTGGTTTCATGTTTACATATATTAATGCAAACCTTTTTTGACAGTCTCCTGGTCCAGGCACAGACTATGCCTGTTATGGCAGTTTATATTTCTGATAGCTGTAAGAAACTATCTCAGCTTCTCAGAGATGATAAAGCTATTGCCACTGTGAGTCAAATTTACTTGAAAGTTAATGCAGTTATCAGTCTAAACTTTATGATAATGTCTTGTTCTTCTGCACTGAGCTACTTGGCATCATTGTATCTGTCACGTTCAATAAAGATATATTCAACTTCAACCTTATTTCATATAGGAATTGCTGGACTTAGCATATCAATGCATCACATTGTATCATTGGTATGAGATCTGGTTGGTTTACCATAGCAAAGAGTTTGTCCTTCAATATTAAAAATACTTAGTGTGAGTTATGTTTATCACTATTCATAACAGTACTTATTTTTCTATTATAATATATGATTAAAATTCTGACAGATGTTCCAAGGTTGCCTGACAGAGGTGTTACTGCCTGTTACTATTTTAAATGACTGCTTATTTGCATTTGTTCTTTCATTATCTCTAATAGATAATGACATAGCATAGTGGGGAAAAAAATTATGTTAAATCAATGTTATGAAAGAGATAGTTTTAATTTGGTACACACAAAATTATCTTGACAGGCCATGGAGACTCTAGCTCATTTTTAGGAAAAAGAAGAAAACCCCAATTATTCTTTAAACCCTAGTACCTTGATGTTTAATGAAGATTTAATTGATATGTACAGTGAAGAAGGAGGCATTTATGGATTACTGGTCTGTAGGAATAGTTTGAATAGGAGTTGCTATTTCTGTGTGGATTGAGTGTATATTTTTATTTCGAGATTTAAATTCCAGGTTAGAATCAGTCTCTGGGGTTGGATTGTGTGAAACAACCAGAAGCAGTGACATCCATGTACTTTTCTGTAAAAGTCTGTAACCAGTCCAGCTCCCCTTGACTGAAACTGCTGACAGAGTAGGAATGAAATATTTGGTTAGGTTCAAAAGTTGGGTGTCTTCCCCTGAACCAGGGCACAACCATGCCCCACAATGATGCTCTTGCTACAGCTCTGCTAGAGGAAGGGCAGGAGCTAAAGGCATTCTTTCCCGCCAGGTCTAGTATGCAGGTGTGACACGGTACCCCAAATCTGTGTCCACCCAGTAAGTTTCTGTTATGTCATCAGATAAGTTTTCCTTATGTAAGAAGGGGGTTTTTAGAATTATCATAGAAAAGATATGTAACATTTCTGCGTGCACCTCTGAGCTATTAAAGTAAGACAGAAGGTTGCAGCCCATCATTTTCTCTCATTTAAATCAGTAGCAGTGTGAAGTAGCTGCAATGACACAGTAGAATTTCCCTCATATGCACCAGTGTATCTGAAAATGGAGTTCAACTTTAAATCATTAAATTAAGGCAAGCCATCTTTTTTTTTTTTTTTTTCCTTCATCTAAGTGGATGTCTGCAGCCACAGTAACTCATAACATTAACTTAGTAGGTGGGCTTGAACTGGGTTTTTGGAACTCGTGATTCTAAGACTGATATCCATGGACATCATTTTCCATTTTCTCTTTCCAGTCATTGAGTTGACTGGTCTGTCAGCAGTTTACTTTCCATTTTGCTCAGCACAATCCTAGATGTGGTTTTTAAATGATACTGAAATATGTATGATGACAACAGCTTTTAAAATAGGAATTATTAAACTCTAGAATGTTTTCATCTGCTGTATACAGAATATTTGCTGCCCAATGCTTTGTGTTCAGTAGAGAGAACCTTTTTGATTGTTTCCATACATCCTGCTCTGACCCAACTAGGGATGTAAATAATCAGAAGTTATTAGGCATCTGTCTTTGGGAGGTTACTACCTCTATTTTGTAGAGCCAAGACCTTTGTAGATTTTCAGAAAGGTTCATTTTAGAATTTCATTATGTGTGTTTATCTAAAATGAATATGCAGATCAGTTTTGTTTGTTTATTCCTATTAATGGATACTATAATGCTTTTGCATAAAGAGATGCTGTGCAATAAATAGCTTGCTGGCAAAGGAAAAGCATGATCTTATGGTCAAAAAGAAGAGTTTAGATTAATTAAACATTATTGCTGTAACATTAAACATTAGTGCTATAAACATGAATTCTAGCACTCCCTCTGGGATAGGAAGTAGTGAGCATATGAATCCTAGATTAGCCAGAATTCTGGTTTGCTGTAATACTATAGTGATGGTCTGAAAGGCCAAGAAGTCTTCGGCAATTTATTCTTGTTTTACACAAAATGTATGTTTTTGTGACTGTGCTTTGAAATAGGCTGATATGTTGGAAGGACTCCCAAGAAGCTTTAACAATTATTTTATATGTAAACAAAGAAAAATGGAGAAAAAGAAAATTACTTCAGTTTTTATGAGGAAGGGTTTACAATCAGATTTTGTAAGATTCTGTGAGTATCCATTGAACATAAATAGCACAGAACTCTTGAGGTAAACGATTCTCTTAGCAAAGAGAACATAGTAAATTTTTGACAATCGGAAGACGTGCAGGATTGACCACAGCTGGTTATTGCAACAAAGCACTGAGAGTTAGTGATATGCTATTTATCAGTTGTATGGCATGAGGACCTATTATCAGCAATTAAAGGGAAATCAAGGAAAAAATAGATGCAGTTTATGTAATAGGGGTTGTGTTAGGTTGGGAAAGACTATGGTTTGTGTTAAATGCTGCATTAGAGTAATTGAAAAAAGTGATTTCTCCTGCCTGTGAACACTGTAATTGAAGATGATCTCTCAGTTTAAATCTTCTCTGACACATGGCTGAGCAAAGAGCAGAAAAGTGCTATCACCTGTAGTGTAAGAACTATCAGATTAATGACCAAATCAATTTACTGGTCTAGAGATCACGTGCCACCAAATTTTGACTGGTGATACTGTTGTTTGAGCTTGTTTTGTGGTTTGTAGTTTTTGTGGTTTTATTTAGTTTCGTTTAGTTTTGTTTGTTTGGATGGTTTTTGTCATTAATACTAGGCAAAGTCTTCATTTATTTACGTTCTTTTACCTATTCATCATCACATGGTCAAAGAAAAATATTCTTATTTAAATCTCTTTTGCTTAAGATTTAGTCTAACTTCAGAGTGATCTGGGAAATGAAGAAAAAGTGGTAACTGCAAACCAGAACTCAAGGTTTCTGCAGCTGACCACTGAACATTTTCAACACCATGTGTAGTGCTCATCCTAGTACCAAGATATCTTGGAAAACAGAAGGGGTTTTCACTGAATCAGAAAATCAAGAATTACTTGGAAAAAATCCCATTTCTTAATATTACCTCTTCCATAGGTTGCTAAGTCTTATTGTTGCCTTTTCTTCTGACAAAATACGACAAGATTAGGCTGTAGAAGAAGGAAATTTGCACTCCAGGTGTTATGGCAAAATAAAATGAATCAGTTGAGGAGCAGGTCTTTAGTTAGATCACTAGATCTGAACCCTTCTGTCTTTTTTTTTTAAAGTTCACCTGTAGAGCAAGATGTAAGCTTTGTGCTTTGCACTACCTCTTCTTTTTATGTGGTTGTGGATACATTACAAAGGTTTCTTTCTCTACTCTTCTGCTTTCACTTTGCATGTTATTTTTCTAACATGGAGAAGGAAAAAGTATCTTCAGGTTTATTACCTTCTCCTCTAATTTAGCTAATGTTGAGATTACAGCTGGATGAAAGCATTCCTATGCTAGTAGCTACATTTATTGCACTTTTATGCCTTAGCAGGGGTAAATAATCTCCCCAAGACAGCATCTGTTTTCATTTGTCTGGTTTCATTTTTGTCAAGGTATATAAACTGAGTTTTTGATAATCACTTATGTTAAAACTTACTTCTGTGTCTTGTGCTATTGGTTTTGGTTGCCAAATTATGTATCTAGCTAAGTCTTCAACTTCTGAGACTTGGTTGCTGATCTAGAGGAATGTTCTCGAAATAACTCTTCCTCTGCTCTGTCTGTGCTATGTCTGTCACTGCACTGTATTCCAGCATGGGATATATTCAGTCTGTTTTATCAAGTTTCCTGTTGCTACTGTTACATACTGTCACATTTTGGTTTCTGCTAGCAATTTTCCAAGTTTTTATGGATGTATCAATTTTTTGCTTATTTTAATTAAAACTGATGGCTCTTCACAGGAATATTCTTTCATACAAGTGCTTGGTTTTGCCTTTGCAGATGTGAATGGGGCTAAACTGGAAACTGGTCAGGTGTAGTTGTAGTTTATTCCATACTTGCTGTTCTGCCAATGTTTTCTATAGGAGAGTTCAGTGTGAGAGTGGGTATTTTTCTCATTTCTTTTGTTTGCTGAGGAGACTCTTAAACCTTAGCAACTGCCTGTGCCTTTGACCATGTTCCTGGGTCTAGGACTGGAGTTTTACCTCAGAATACCAAACAGGCTTTGCGAATCATCTCCTTTTTTTGTGATGCTTCTGATTTGTGGTGGGATGGAAATATAACAATTTACACCTTGTTTTACCAGTATAGTTATAAAAGTAATATTATATTGCAACTGAATTGCAAGGAAATACAATCTTTAAATTCAGCCATCTTGTTAGCCAGTGTGGCAAATGTGGCAAGTGTGGCTTTGGTCCAAGAAAAACACTCTGAAATTATATCCTTGACAGATGCTTCAGCATAGTCAGAGTGACTAATCTTCATTTAAACTTAGCCTTATGCCAATACAGCTCCACTAATGATTATATAATTGTGAATATAAACCAGGACTTGCATTTAGAGAGAATTGAACCCACCTAAATGTGTTTAGTGTATTTTCCATGCAGATGAAGTTCTGACAATTGGACTATTAGCTGTCATTGTACTCAGGGGAACAGTGTGGTTCATGGCAGTTTCAGAGGTCCTGAGGGTCTGTGTTTGTTTGTTTCTCTATCTTCCTTTCCCTTGCTTGAATAATCTAAAACACATTGACCATAGCCTATCTTCTGAAACATCTAGAAAAAGAGGAAGATAGCATATCTCTCAGAAAAGTAGTCTTCACATGAATTTTTCAATGTAACCTTATTTTGAGTTATTTTATTTTTTTGCTTCATTCTCACTTCAATGTGGCAAGCGTTAACAACACCTTAGAAATAGTGTTCTGTAATTTTTCCCAGTTTCTTTACATCTATTTTTGTCTCTTCATGAACATCTTCAAGTATTTACTCTTTGACTGGCCTTGTTTTTTAAATCTAATAATGTCTCAATTCCTACTCTACCTAAATTTTTCTGTTCTCATTTTCTGTGAATCAAGGTGCAGTGCTCTTCTGGGTTCCAAATAGGGAGAATTGGTTATTGTTGCTCTTGCCAACTTTTACACAGCATTTTGTACACTTTTAGCTAAGAAGTAGTATGAACTTAAATGTAATTGGCTTTGCACTATCCTATTTATAGTTATTAACCTGGGCAAATTCCCCACCTGTTCTTACTATTGTAACCAGGTGTTTCAGTGATAATTTATCAGTATGAGAGTAAGTTACAGACAAACACAAGTATAAAAGCATTTTGGTATGGATTAAGGGAAGAGTAAAGGCCACATCAGGGCCTTTTCCACTTGCGGTATCTCTTCATATGATCTGTGATATTGAAATCAAGACAGAGATTTGGCTTCTATTACCAGTGTCTGCAGATTTCTACTGTGACAGTAGGCAGCTGAGCTAAGCCAATATTACTGAGAGCTTTGAGTGTCTGAACAAGGTCAGTGCTTCTTCTCTCTATTTCCCTGTTCCTGTATTATTGTGGCTTCTTGCAGGTTGTAGAAGTGATGATGTGATACCTGGTTCATCTTCATATGCCATCTCTATTTTCTCCATCTACATTTCCCAGCAATCTTGAGTTTTGATATTGGAAACATCAAAGACATCAATCTGGGGCAAATTTTTCATTGTCCTATTCAAATATATGGGTCTTATGTATGAGAATAAAACTTTTATGAGCCTGCCTAGGGCTCTGAGATAGTGCCTGTTGTCTCCAGCTCAGAACACAGTAAATACTGTGTGTCTTTTTTGTACTTAGTGCTAACATTAGTGCTCACCATTGCTGGATTAAATTGATTTTTTCTATAAATCACTGAGTTCAGAAAGACCAATTAGCTGAAATATTGTGTGTTGCTTTGGAAGATATGTGAAGAGCATAGGCTTGCAATTGGAGCTTCAATTTATTGTTACCTGGAACTGTAGTCACTAATGTCCATAAAATTTATCCTAAGTGATTCTAGGCTGCTTTCCTTAGTTGTTATACATAGCCTTAATACATACATTTAATATAATTAAAATAAGTAATGCATGCTTCACTATAGACTTGAAGGACATAGGTGTTAAAATTCTTTGGATTATGAAATTGTAGATAGGATCCTGGTGTGATTGAATAAAGCATCAGTGTTATTTTACTTCTGTTGGTCTGTTTCCCTAAGGTTTGGTTATTAATTTTCTCATCAGATTTGTCCTTTCATAGTAGAAAATAATCTGTCTTATTTTCCTGGAGGCAAAGCATTGCAGGAGAAGCTCCCTATCTGACGTAATAATAATCCCTGATTAAAAAGGTATGTCTAATAGCAACTGTCCAAAATTCAGGCATTATCTGACTCATACGGAGCCTCCCTTCACTGGGAGCACAAACAATTGTGAATTTCTCATGGAGCTGTCAATGGCATTAAATAACTAATGCCACCTGGGATTGATTTGTGGGATTGACATAGAAAAAGCTCCTGCTCCAGTATGGGGGCCTCCCATAGGAGAAGTCCTCCCTGCTTCCACATGGGTCCCACATATTCTCACTTCTTTCTCTGCCTGCAGAGAATCTGGCATAGTAATTTTTTCCATCCTTAAATATGCTATCCCAGAGGCTCCACCAATGTCGCTGATGGGCTCAGCCTTGGCCATTGGAACTGGCTGCATTGGCTCTGTCAGACACAAGGGAAGATTCTGGAAGCTTCTTATAGAAGCCACTCCTATAGCTCCCACCTACCACCCAGACCTTGCCGTGCAAACCCAATGCATCCTGTCAGTGCTGCTGAGAACCTCCTTTATTTCATTTAATATCTTAACAATTCCTGACTCTAACTAGAGTTTGAGAAACCTAACAATCTCCTAGAGACACTTACCAGCTTTGTTAGAGATGATATGCCGATGGATATGCCATATTACCACTTGGACTGAAAATTAATTTGTGCACCCAAGGCCTTTGGTATCTAACTCCTTCAGTGTGCGACCAAGTCTTTCCAAACAGATGAAGAGTGTGAAAAAGCCTAAAGTATGCTGAGGTGGGAAAGAGACAATGCAAATGGTGGTTAGCAGATGCAGTAAAGTGGCAGAATCTAGAATAAGAAGCAGCAAAAAGGGAAAAGGTGATGTGATTTCTGTGTGTACATCAGGGAGTAAACAAACAAACAAAACAGCCCTACGTGTGACTGACCTCTCATCTTGGCTACTATCATGTATTTATTTCAGAATGGGGTGTAAGAAAGTGAGAGGATGGTTTCACAGAATTCCCTGTACATCAGGAACAGATGAAATTTCTTGATCTTGTGTGATAGTGAACAGCTTGTGGCTGTGCTAGCAGAGTTTGTATCTCTCTGTGTACATTGCTTTTAATAATAAACAAAAAAGAAATACTAATAATTTTTGCATGTAAAAATACTTTCAAAGCTTGATAATGTCCTTTGCTGATGTATTAGCTAGATTATCTTTGTGAAGCTTACTGAGTACCAGGGCGAAGCTGTGTTCTGCGTTTCATTAGGTGACCCTTTATTTCCGCTATATTGATAAAGTATAAAATAGTGTGCTTAGAATTTTTTTTTCCCCTCCAGAATAAGCAGCAGTCAGCTTTGTAGTATGGGTACACATGATTTTTTTGCCACACTAAGAAAGTGAGGCCAGAGGAAGAGAAGGAGGGCAGGGTGAGAGCACCTTGTGCAGCTCCTGACAGCCTCTTGCCAAGGACAACCATTTGTTTTGCCTGTGGAGCTGGGTCTGACTGTTCTTCCGATCGTTTTGTATCCATTGTGTACCTGGGGTTACTCAGCTCCTTTTTAACCAACCCCAGCCCTATCAAAGGCTCTGTCTTTTGGAGTCTTCACGACCACTGAAACTTATTTATTTTTTATCACCTGCTTCTGTGCTACTGTCTGATAGCTCCTTATTTTGGAACCCAGATCAGAAGTTTTCAGGTGCTGACCTTCCATGCCTTTAATATCTCAAACTGTGTTATTTGCAACTTTATAACAGCTTTGGTATCAATGTTTTGGTTTTGCTACAGACTGGTAGGGAGAGATCGATCATTTGGATGCCTTTACTCAATTTAAGCTTTATTTTCTGGGTATTTTAAAATTAATTTGAAGCTGGGTATTAGTTTTGTATTTAATTCTACACCATCTTCAGGGATATTCTGGAACAGATTTAGAAATTGACAATTTGCTTATCTTGACTTGCACCTTGCAAGCCGTGCCCTTACCCTTTTGAATAGTTTTGATATTTAAGCTCCCAATTTTGGGTGATGTAGTTTTCATTTGACATGAAAAGAACAGATTTGTCCTTGCATGTGCTGTGAACTTACTTTTCCTTTGCATTCTCCATTTTACTAAGTCCTGCAATGCCTGGAAGCCATTCCAAGATGTGATTAGAAGGGAAGTAGTATTTGATTGGGTTATTTTGCAATTTCTCAATTTTTATTTGACTATATATTTTGTATTTTTAAATGTTAAAAAAGCAGTATAAGTGAGGAAAAAAAGGTACAGTCTTATATTCCTTAAAAACTACAAGATTTTCCCCCCATTTTTAAAAACAAATTATATCATGTAGGTAATCAGGGAGTGGATTAAAAAAAAAAAAAAAAAAAAAAGCCAGTTCTCATTGGATTATAATTATCTTCCGGAGTTAAATTTTGACTAGGTGTAAGTGTAATATTTTTGACTTGACAGTTAATAACATGATATGGACATTTCTAAATAGGTGGATTTTAAATGATCAACTGTTGAGTCATTGATTATTGAGTAACATTTTTTGGTTTTGGCTGTAACAGCTAAGTACATTGATTTACACTGCACAGAGATATTTTTCTTGGCAAGAAAATAGCTAAGGTGCCATGCTGCTATATTTTCCTTGCCTTGATTTCTCTCAATCTGAAGCATACAACTGGAGATAGAAGTTTTTATAATAAATTAATAAAATATATTGTATGATTTTAAATTTGAAGCATTTATCAAGTAAATAATTATTAACACTTGCATAATGGTTCAGAAAAGTAAGATGCTTGACATAATACTAGAATTGTAGGTGGCACACGAAAGTTTTGTATGCTTGGGAATCAACAGTTTCAAGATACTGAAAAATGAATATTTAATATCTTGAAACCCCAGTAATACATTACATTCAAGTTTTACTTAGATATTATTTTTATCCAAGCTATTTTGTGCCATAACCCACTGTTTTATTCATAAACATACTTCTGTGAGTTTTTTATTAAAAATCCTGTTCCTTTTGCACAGTCTGTTACTGGGAACAAAGTTATATATTTTATAGGATTTGTATTTGTATTTGTTGAGATGTTTTAGATTGAAGAGGTACTACTTCTTGCCTAATCCCAAAGAGAAGTAAAACATCTCAGAATGCTAATGACATAACTTTTCTCCATAAACTTGTGGCAAATGAGATCATGGATCTATTAGATTATACCCTGTGATTCCATGATTATATTTCTGTATTGATGATTTGATTTAGTCTAAGCCTAATAAATTATTGAAGGAAATTTATTATACAGGCCAGTACAGGCTCCTAGGATGAGGGGATGATAGGATGAGGGGAAATTACAGTTTTTGAATAATTATTTGGGACGAGGCAATTGGGCGCAATTCCAGCCATGTTGCTATTGTAATTAAGATAAGTGGTCATTTTCTATTAAATATCTATACACTGTTGTAAAAGTTAATGACAAATAACATACTGACTGTGCTTCTTAGCTGGAATGGCAATAATGGTAATACAGCTTGAGTTAAGGAAATAGTTAAAGTGCTTTTTTGCTCAGTTTTCACACTGAGCCTAATAGGCCACTGGTGTAGTTCAGAGGCTTCCTCAAAATCATGCTTTGATTGTTGAATATGTTTCTATCAGCATGTGGAAATCTGGGA
>VWZN01020982.1:2611-18141 GCA_013396955.1 Regulus satrapa | reverse complement strand
AAAAGAAAAAAAAAAAAACAACAAACCAACAAACTTTTAAAAACTTTAACCCTGATATATTGAGGTGATATTCAAAGCAGAGGTGAACATTCAGAAAATGGGAATTTGTGAACTTGACTGCTCTTGACTTTTCTTGTCATTACATTAAAATGAACAGCTGCTCTTTCCCTAATGCATGACATTTTCTGGGTGTTATGATTCTTCTCTTTTGTGGGGTTAACTATTCAAAGAATCAAGGCTGGCATAACAAGACTTCAGTGAAGTATGTTATTCAGGTCTGCCCACATACTCTGGATCTTTCAGTTTGTGCACTTGACACTGCTTTAAATTTTTTTCTGACACAATTGAGAAGATTCTTGTAGCTGTGACTTCTTGTTCAACTGTATCATGTTGGGGGAAAGACACCTGTGAGGAAAAGGCTGGGTGTTGACTATGATTCAGACATGATGGATGTGGGTAGGAACAACAAGGGAAGAGTGCCCCTGACATTTGAATTACCAAGATGAGTCACTTCATGTATTCAGTTATTGCAGACAGAAAAATCATAGAATCACAGAATGACTTGGGTTGGAAGGCACCACCTTAAAGACCATCCAGTTCCAACTCCCCTGCCATTTAAAAAGGTTGCTGAAAGGTCCAGCCAACCTGGCCCTGAAAAGTTCCTGTGCCAGTTCCAGTGCCTCACCAGCCCCACAGTAAAGATTTTTTTTTTTTCATATTTACTCTAGATATTATCCTATTTCAGTTTAAAGCCATCAACTCTTCTACTGCCACTACATGCCCTTGCAAAAAAGTCCCTTTCTTGTAGTCTGGCTTTTGTGTGTTTCAAACACTAATTTAATATTGAAATAAAGGTTTGTATATATCGGATGCATGATTCATACAGACTAGAGGTTTCTGAAGAGTTGGTCTTTAAACCATGGCAAGCATATGCCACTCTTCCCTACTCAGGTATGGCCCTATTTCCACCCTCAACAACCTCTTAATATGCAGCACTGCGTGGTAATATATATATTGCTGTATATTATATTATGTTATGTTATGTTATGTTATGTTATGTTATATTTATTATATTTATTACTATATGCTGTCTCCTACTATCATACTCCTAGTTCCTTGTTCCTATCAATCTCCTGTCCCTCACTTCCTTCAAAAGCTTTTTTTTTTTTTTTAATGTGTGAGTTCTGTCTTCTGTCATTACTCAACTGAAGAACTATATTCTGTTTGAAGAATTATTACTGGGTATATTTATCCAGGAAAACAATGTCATTGTTATTATGCTACATGTCTTGCCTTAAACATGTTTGATATGCTTTATGAATACTGATTAAGTTTTTAATTTACTTTATATACTTTCTCCTCAAAAAAGCTGGATTTCTCACAAGACTTCTTGGGAAACAAAAATATAACCTTAGAAAATAACACAGTAACTTTTCCTTGTAAATAACTGGTTAAGAATTCACTTCCATGCTTGTAAATGCTCAGAAAAGTTGATGAAAATTAACAACACTTCTGAAATAGTATCCCAACACACAAGCACCTAAAACACCTTTCAAAAAAATCTTAGTATCAGTTTTTCTAATTCTTTTTAACCTATGCATGATTTTCTAAAAAATTACACATACTGCATAATAAGCATACAAGCATAATATTTTCTTTGGCCCTAGGCTTTCTTTTTAAAAGGAGAAAAGCCATTTTTTTAATATGTGCCTTTTATTATATTCTTTCTTTTCAAATTAACTGTAAACAGTCAAAATCCTTAATTACATAAATGTAACCCTTTGGAAGTTTGCCAATATCAGTTTATTATTACCAGAATATTACCCTAACACCTTCTCTTACTTACATATGCATCTTTGATCAGACAAAGAATTTAAAGATTTGTCAGTGCCTCAGTTATTTTATACACTTTCCTTGTAACAGCAGGTATGATTATTACTAATGCAGCCTGCATCAAGATGACTTCCCTAATATGCTGAGATTAAAAAGGAAAAGCAAAAACACATTCATTATGTTGCAGCTCTGAGTTTTTGTGCTGATCAGGAAAACATATATGAGTAAGCAGTATTACAATGGTTGTAATTACTTCTGCAGTAAGAAATGTATTACAATTTACTGTTCCTTATCAGCTGGAAAACCCTTCCTTTTGAAACACTGCATGTGCTTTCATGAAGAACAGAACAAGAGAGACTCCTGCTGGTTCAAACTCTACAGAAATTAACACTTTTAAAACTAACTTTCTTTTTTTCTGTTCTTTTTATACTTACACTACTAATTTATTCTGTAATAATACCAAGAGGCTCTGAAACCAAGTGAATGCACTAGACACTCTCCTGCAGCTCAGAAGAGCTGACTGAATATTTTTTAAAAATTCTGAGACAAATAAGTAGAAGGAAGAAGGGCGGAATTAAGGGTACATACATACGTACGTACCATCACGTAAAGTACCATATAGTAGTTTATGTGGTTCAGTTATGTCTGTAGCAAATTATGAAGCTACTTATTAAATATGTGCTGCTTTTAAGGGAGAAAATTATTATTTGGTGCAAATATCTATGTATATACATATCTCTTATGCAAAAGTAAACCGAATCAAACTATCAAGAAGAGCACAATTCAAAAAATTGTTTCATTAAACTTAGTACTATTTTCAGGAAAAATTTTAAATTATTATGACAAAGTGTTATGAGCAACAATGACTTGATCACATACTGTTGTTTTCCTCACAGGAAATTTGTTCTGTGCATGGGAGGATAGCCGCTGCTTAGAAAAGGAAGAAACTGTGACTTGGTCTTCCCTTACTCTCCTCCTGTAATCTGTCCCTACATACTACACAAACATGTACTGGAAGGAAGTTTATGCTTTAATTTTTGTAGTACTCACCTCTATATCTGAGGGCTAGATACTTAGAAGTATTTAAGGACTGGGCAGACAAAGGTGTTTAATATCCAAGTCACAGTTGATGTAGTGACAACTACACACTGTGCAGAAATACTGGTGTGTCTTTGAGGACTACAGCTCAGGATGTGAGTGTCCACTCACAGAGACTATACTGCACCACAGGGACAGCACAAAAATACCTATGAAAGCCCAAAATCCAGGCTGGTATTTTGAAACAAAGGAGCAAACTCCCATGTAAAAATAGTAGCGGCACTCCACAAAATACAGAAAATGACAATCCATCTGAACCACCTCACAAGGGTAAGTGACATCAGCAACTCTTGCTTTTGGAGGTACTAAGTGTTTCTGTCCATTGCTGATTTTGTGCACTACAAGGAGGTATTCTAATTTCAAAATTAATATTTTCAAACCTTTTTCCCAGTTGCCCTTCAACCCTAGAGATACCAGCCTTTACTGGTAATAATTTTTTGGGATGCTTAAGTATCTGCATCAAATTATGGTGTTTTGTCAGCAATGAACAGACCTTTCTCAATCTCAGCAACCACTGGAATTTAATATTAAGGGTTTTCTCTATTATGTAAGCTAGAGCTAAAAATGAGTTTTCTCAGAGATGGTTAACCTTACAGAAAATATAAATGAAAGAACAGTAACATTTTCTTTTATTGAATAAATTAGCAGCTATACACTCTTCAGGGAAATGGAACATTCTCATTAAAAACCCTTCTCTTTAAGGGGACTTGAATGTACATATTCAGAGCCCTCCTGACTCTCACTGATTTCAGATTATACTTGTAAAGATGAGACATTTCTGAAAATAAATTTTATGTACTTCATCTTGAAAAATGTGCCTGTACTACATTAAAGCAAAGGGAGAAACGTCAGTAATTTTCTCAGTATCACAGCACATATTTATAAAAGGTTTTACCATAGAATCCTTTTTGCAGAATTTTTCAAAAACTTTTATAAATCTGATTCATCCTCTCTCCCTCCTTTTTCTCTGATGTCTTTCCTACCTTCTTCTAGGAATAGTAAAGGACTTCACTAAGACATGAAGTGTAAGAAAGCAGCAGTCAAATAGGAAAGGTTATACAACACCATGCAATAAAGAGTTTGCACTGGAGTGCACAGAAACATCCAGCTGTAAATCACATGGTGCAATGGGCACACCACAAGACATGTTGCTGTCAGGTGAGGAAAGGCTCAGTCAGTCGAGATCACAGTCGAGCTCAGCATGATGAATTCCAGCTGGGAGATCTGAAAGCACCCCCAGGCTCCTCTGTCAGGGGCTTAGAGCACATGTCTCCTGTTAGAATGTACCTGCCACAGACCTTTCCTGGTGAGGAAGCTGNAAAGCTGGGCAAGGCGTACCAAGTTTCTGTGGTGCTGGCTGGAGAGCAGATAAGTGTCCAAACAGGGCTGTGGTCCGGAGTGTCGAAAACACAGGGGAAAACTCCGGGTCAGCGCTGGAGAAGCGATGGGATGTAGCAGCCGCGGCAGCTCCAGGCGAGGCAGAGAGAGCTCTGGTCCCAAGTTCTCGGGCCAAAAACCCCGAGAGCGAGAGACCGCCCCCAAAAACCACAGTCCACGTTTCTCCGAGAAACACCCCCTCTCCCCTCCCATCTGCCAAGTGAGTCACTATGTTCTCCCCTATGTTTTGTCTGCCTTGGCCCAGAGTCTTTGTTTTTTTCTTAAGTACCCACATTAGCGCTCCTAGGAGAACAATGGTAAAAAATTCTACAGATAAGATAGAACGAGAAACCAACCCCCAACAAGCCCCCAGCACTGCACCACACACAGCTCACCTGAAGCTAACCTGGTCTGTTCTGCCATCCTGGAGGTTACCAAAGCGGGAAGAAGCTTTGTCTCTCCTGCAGCTCATTCATCAGAAGTAACAGGAAACCAATTTTGTTTCAAAATGCTCTTGCTGATTGTGTTTAAATCTGTATTTGTGAATCAGATACAGAATATAGTTTTGCTCTGTGGGTACAACTGCATGACAACTTGCTACAATATATGCTTTCTGAATATCTATTGGCAGTTCTATTATTCAGTATCATCAACTTTTTTAGCAATCAGTTAAAGTGCTAACTCACACTGCATCTGTGGGCTAGACTAATTTTCAGTTACTCAATACCAGTAAATTATTTAAAGCACTACTGAGAACTTGTGTTTTCTTACTGCTTGACAAGTTGCAATACATGAGCCAAGGATTTAGTAAGGCTGGGAACTTCCACAGCAGAAGTGGATGATTGCAGGCATTTTCTTCTGAAGTCTGAAACAGCAGGGTATAAGGGTATTTGCAGTAGCCAGATGTCACCTGCTCAAGTACATTTATGTTGCCTTGCCCTGGTGACACTGGAGGTGTGAATAGGTTCAGAGAACTCATGTTTTTATTTAGGATTTTGATAGTGTACTATTTAGAGCTTCAGCTTAATTTTCAAAGCAGAGATGAAGTTAAATATATTTTACCACTGAAAGAGTTAGGTATTGATGCATTAAGTTGAAAACACAGATCCAGGCTGGAAGAGAAATTCATGTTGCTCTAGGAAATCAGGGGTGGGGACAGGACAGTGGCAGGACAGGAATTCTCCTTGATTCCTTTCACATCATTAAAATAGGACATGAGAGAGATTTCAGGTATAGTTATTTCACTCTTCATTTCACAGAGGCAATTAAATCTCTTCAATGGAATGGTTTTAGTGATATCAGTATTGCCATACTTCAGAATTTGCAGCAGGAAAATGGTACTCTATGAGGATGCAGCATGGATCATGCTTGGCTTTTCTGAGCCAGGTGCTAATTAAGAGATAAGCAGAATTTACCCGTAAGTAAAAAATCATTAATCTTAAAGTTTAAAAATCTCTGCTTACCTTTACTTAATCCGTTAAATTTCCTGCAGCTGGGCAATGTAAACAAATTCATTTTAAAAAATAAATTTGTATTTCACAGAACTAAGCTGCTTTACAAAGTTCATTAATATTTTATTACTTATAAATTTATCACCAGAGTTGCAAACAGATGGTCTCATAATGCTTTTTTACTTTTGCATGGTTGAGATAACAGCAGAAACTATCAGTTGATATAGCTGTCTAAATGTAAATTATAAAGCAGAGCTAGGTCTCTTATATAAATGGTAACTACTGTTTGCGACCTGAAAACTTTTAAGAGTATACCCAAAAAGGTAAATATTTTTGTATGGCTGCTGTTAGGCCTGATTTTAAAGTTATTAACCAGCACAAATAGATTATTTTATCTACTCAGACTGGACATAGTGAATATATAGCATGATACTGCATGTGTTTATTAGCTTCTTCTGCAGTACCACTTTGGACTCATTAAAAGTAGCAATCTGGCTTTTAAGTGAAGCTGGGAAAATAGATAATAAATGTTATTGTCAGAGAAAATACAATTATGTATTTATTTCTGTGTTTGAGCCAGAGGGATTGGCACAAGGTTTCAAATTAATGGTTTTAAAATAAGTTATAGCATCCTTTAGATTACCATAAATTTAACAATCCCTTGTTTCTGTTGAGAATATACGAATTGCAGGGTGGTTTTTTGCTGATGAGCATCATATTGCATAATAAGTAAATGGCAGTGTCAGTGGAGCATCCTTTCTTTTCAGCTTATTTTCATGCAAAGAACATTCCCTAAACATACTCATTAAACTTTTTTAAAAAAGAAAATAATTCAAGTTGGTTCTAGATTAAATGACTCTATCATAATTTTCTTTTACTATTTCTGAAAAAAAAAAAAAAAAAAAATGAAACAATGTTTTTAATGCAGATGAATAATGTATAATTAATAAAAAAATTAGATTGTCTTGCCTCAGATAAATAACATATTTATCCAAAAATAGTATGACTGACATTGTTAGAAAAACTTGCAGGGAATGGTACTATTAAGATTACTTGGTGATATAATCTAATCCAAATGTATTTTACTTCAGTGATGGTCTTCAAATATTTTTATGCAGAAGCAAATATTCCAACAACATAAAGAATTTTTTTTAATCCTTTAATCTCATTCTGATCAGCAAAATGCTGCATATTTCCTTCATGCATGGAAATCTTTGTGATATTGATGAGTTTTATATTTAGGAGACACCTTCTGAATCTGCAGATTCACAACTCATCTTCTCAAATCAATCTGTAGTGATTTTTCCTATTACATTTGAAACACAACGTTGGGGATTCTGGAAACAGTAAAAGAAGATAAAATTTGCGATAGAAAGATTTTGATAAAACTCAGACTTCACAAAAGAAGAAATAGGCTTGAAGTTTTTCTTTTAAGAGTCATCACGAACTATGTACTAGATTGCAGTATATGACTATATGAGCACAAAAAAAAACCCAAAAAATACCCAAAACACAGTTATGGTTTCAGAATGACTGTTTCCCATTTTAAATTTAAAATTTTTTTTTGAGAAAAAAAAACAAAACTCTTTTTGTATGAGAAAAAAAAAGAAAGGGAAAAAAACCCCCTATAATCCCAAAACCAAAATAGAAAGAGGAAGGAACCATTTGTTGGGGTTTTTTTCCACTCATTACATTGTATTGGGATGCATGGTCTTTAAAAAGGCTGCTTGCATAATGTTTCAGGCAAAGTGCTGTTTGATAAATGAGTTTAATACTGATGTTTACTGCAGAGAAAATTCTGTCTATATTTCAGAAGGGCTTTTGTACATAAAATCTGTTTATCACATTTTCTAATACAGAATGTGGTCAGCATTTGTACTGTGGAAAAAGCTAAAACATTTCCCATTAGTCCTTACAAAAAATCATTTATTAATTACAGAAACTAAAATAAATGTAACTAAAGACTTCAGGCATTGAAAAATAGCATGATACTTTTATTTATAGGCTGTTTAAGGAAACTGATGTACATATATTCACAGATGACAACACCTTCCTGGCCTCCAACACACTAATCCAGCTCTCATTTCACAGGACACCTGAATAAGTGGGGTGTTATTTGTTTTATGAGGGCTTTGTTAAGTTTGTGGTGGTTTAAATTTAGGTAGGCATTTAATAATATAAGGCCAAATTCTTTCAAAGAAAGAACTTTTTACTACAGAGAAGTCATATGTTTTGTGATGTGCACACTACTATTTCAAGGGATGGTCTAATAACATTGACATCTGAGAGTCATTTGCCCAAATCATGTTTTTCCCAGAATTACCTATCACATCCAATACTAGCGCCATCCACTACACTCTGTGTTGTTGCATCTTCACATCGCAGTTTGCAACAGAAACATGTTCCACAGAATCTGTATTTTGTGATTTTCTCTTGCTAAAGACATTATTGTTTTATCCAGTTCCTGATCACACATACTTAGTGTAAAGTCCATCAAGACTTACTCCATGTTTTTCAGTTTTTCTGCAGTGATTGAGTCATGGCTATGAAATAAAAGAAAAAAAAAAATCATTTTACCAGTAATTCTTATATAAAAATGGAAAAGCATATTGCTACCAAATCAGAATATAAACATGCATACCTCTATGCAAGCTAATATGTGACTGGCATTTTTTTTTTAAATTAATGGGAAGGGGACTACAGAATTAAGGATTATAAAAAGAACTGGACATTGTACAACTATATACTTAAAACTTTATAAAACCTTTAAAAATTTTGTAAAATATAGATGACCTAGTGAACTTATTTTTAGGAACTCTGATTTAATATTTTAATAGCTGTTAACTTTCCTGCATTTCAATCAATTCTTTAATTGTCTATACTTTAATAAATTGCTAAACATAAGACTGACTGTGATTTAAATAGTGATGGTGTGTAACATTGTAAAGTATAATTTGATTAGCACATTTATTTAAAGATCTATTGAATTATGGTGTGATTCTTGGGCTGTTCTGTGCAAGGCCATGTGTTGGACTTGATTATCCTGATGGCTTCCTTCCAGCTCGGCATGAAAGAAAGACAAGGCACATTGTACTCAGACATTGACTGACTCAGTCCCCAAGAGCAAACAGAAGGTCACACGTGATGCCATGGCTCTGATGGACTGCCTGGGATGATGAGTCTGGGTCATTTGGATGCAACAGCCAATGACACATGCAGGTGAATAAGAGCCACAGCAGCCCTGGGCTCCACTGATGTTATTGTGGTTTGCTACAGGCATGACCCTCATGGATAATACAACGAGTATCCTGCCTAGGCTGCTGACATTTGCCAAAGAGTAGGGTGCCAAGAGTGACCACAACATGGGAAGAGAATAGACTGGGAGGAGTCCCAAGGAGAAGGACTCAGAGGTCTTGGTGAATGAAAACCTTGACATGAGCCTTCAATATGCACTTAGAGCTCAGAAAAAGAATCATCTCCTGAGCAACATCAAAAGAAATCTGACCACAGGTCAAGGGCAGTGCTTCTCCTCATCTACTCCCCTCTCATGAGATACCACCTGGTACCCTTCCAGCACTGCAAGAGGTCCTGCAAGAAAGCTGGACAGGAACTTTTCACAAGGTTGTATAGTGATAGGATGAGGGTGGTGAGGCACTGTAACAGGTTGCTCCATCCCTGAAAGTGTTCAAGGCCAGGCTAAATGACACCTTTAAGCATCCTGCTCTAGTGGAAGATATTCCTTTCCGTGACAGGAAGGTTGTAATTAGATTATCTTTAAGTTACTTTCCAAACCTCTGCAATTCTGCGATCAATTAAATAACCTTGCATAGGTGAAAATCCTTGATCTTAACTTGTAGAAATGTTTAACAGTTACTAATTTCCAGTTGATTATGTAAGATAAACTTCAAGAAGGAAAAAGTAGTCATGTACCGACATTCAAATATTAATATAACTATTTTTCTGATAAATGAAAATCGCTATGTTCCATTCAGAAACTATAAGTCCACAATACTGTAGGAAATTATTCATATGATCATATTTAAACATTCTCCTGTTTAGAATTAGGATTGCAAGGTGATTGTTCTCCTGTACTACATTTCATAGCTTGATCCTGAAAATGCAGAATTCAGTAGTTCCACTGAATGTAATGAAAATGTAAATATAAGTTACTTGCCTGAATATATGATCACTGAATTAGCTCTGAACATCTCAATTTTCAGGGTAGAGTACATTCATTTAGGTATGAGATATATTTTAATAGGAGACATGCTACTAAATCTCTGTGAATCCCCTTGAAAATTGAGATATGGAAGAAAAGGTATTTAAAGCTCTTATTCATAATACTACCATAGTAATTATGATGTGTAAACGGCTTAAGCTATTTGACCATTCCTACAAATGGATGTAATGCTACTTTGTTCCTCAGCTAGACAAAAATTATGGTTTGAGGTTTTTTTTAAAGAATAAGTTATTACGCTCAACAGGAATATATCTTCACATAGTGCAAGTGTTCTGTATTAGAAATCCCTCTTCTGTGTTTTTGGATTTATACAGTGCTCAGAATTTGGAATATTTTGAGTTAGTTCCCCATTTTTTCTATTGTAAGCTTTCCACTCATAGCACAACCAGTTGACTCCAATTCCATTCTCAGCAGACTCCCCTCAACCAGCTAACTCACTCTTTTATAACACCCATCCTCACTGGGCGGGCAAGGCTCTTTCCATTCCTTGATAATTAGCACAGCCGTGATTCATCAGGATAGGGTTACTTACAGTCCATTCTCCTACAATTCCCTGTTTTCCATTTAATTATAAAGCTGTCACCAGGCTGTCAGCTTACCTGCTTTGCTGCTCTGCTACCAGGTTCGTGGTCTGCTTGTTCTGCTGTTCTGCTCTTGGTCTGCCTGCTTTGCTTTTCAGGTTCTTGGTCTACCTGGCTCAGTTCTAAGGCTCTGTTCACCTGCTTTTCTCTCCAGGTTCTCCATCCACCTAGCCTAGTGTTCTAAGGCTCTGTTTGCCTGCTTTGCTCTTCTGCTGCCAGGTTCTTGGATCACGTTGCATCACCATTTATCATCAGCTTACTCTTACACACAGCACAGCCAGTAGACTCCCTTTGAACAGCTAACCCACTCTTTTATAAGAGAGCACATATACTCTTCTATACCTATACCCATCTTTATTGGATGGGCAAGGCTGTTTCCACTCTGATAATTAGCATAGCTGTAATTAACTGGGGTAGGTTTGCTTACAGTCCATTCTCCTACATTTTTAATTATAAATCTAGAAACTTTGAGGACAGAGACCTAGGTAATGGAAAATCAGTAGTCTTTGGAAGCTATAAGGAAGCATTCCTCTGTATTTCTTAGCTTTAAAAAGTATTAGTTTGTGATCTGTGAGAAATAACTAACTAGTATTGAGGAACTGGAGGAGGGGAGGTTATATCTTTTTCTATTTAGAATGGAGCTCTTCCAGGGTTGCCTACCAAATAACTCAGTTCAACTTGAAAAATATTCTTCTGGATAGAATTTTGACATATTTTATCATAAAATATAAAAATTATGTAATCATATTTTCATATGTATTGACTCAATTTCAACTTTTATTCCTTATTCTATTTTTATTCTTTCCATTTGGTTAACACAGTCCTATTGATGTCACTTTGGAAACCTCATCTGTAGTTTACATTGTCTCAAGAAAATCACATTTATTTCTTCTTTATTTATGTGTCTTTATTCCCTTTCTTAGAATATTTACTTATGTACTATTTATTACTTTGAAGTATCTTAAATATTTTCAATTTTCTCTAGATTAATATAGGTCAAATTAAACTTTCGGTGAGTCACTGAAGTGCAGGTTCTAATTGTAATTCTAATATTTATTTAAAATTAACTTTACCCCTATGTGTCTTTCCAAATCCAAAACAAAAATTCCATGGCAGTAAGTCTTGGTGAAGATGTACAGTAAGATAGTGTTTCTTCATACCCTTTTCCTTTACATTTTTAAGAGTTCAGCTCTGTAAGGAAATTGCTTTAGCTGAGTTCATCTCTTGACACTACTGTTTAAGTCAATAGTTAGACTACAAGAATTTTTACTGGGAGTACTAGGAAATACTGCTAAAACATGGATTTTTAACTCAATAACATGAATATTCAGTACAGAAATGCAATCCCAAGAGTTTACTTACTAGTTTAGTCAGTGAATTCCAACGCTTGCATAACTGAAAAAATTCATTTAACTCTGACTTATTTGTTTTCTTGGATAAATAAAGCTAGATAAAACCTGTCAATAAAGGAAACAAGGGCAATCCATGTGTTCCTGACTGTTATATTCATTTATTGAGACAAAACCTGTCCTCATCGCAAATTAAATATATGTTATATATACACTGCTATGTGAGAACATAGAAGGGAACACTTTATTTATGATTTTCTGATATATTTTGCTCCTGAACTTCATTACATTGAAGTAAATTGAAAATGGGAGAAATAGGATCTAAATCTCTAATCAACAAAACTGCAAAACACTCACCACTCACCACCACAATGTTATAGTGAGGCTTTTAAAAAAGACAAAGAGAAACAAAATTTGGGTTTTTTTCTAGAAAAGAAGCTAAAAGGGAAATAATTTATCTTGGACATGAATTTATTTTGGACAAGGCCCTCATGATTAGGGCTACAATGTACTGAATATTTTATATTTTCAGAGGACTATTGGATCTTAAAAATTATGTACTTAGAGTGTCATTTGGGACAAAATGATTCAGTTAGATTTACTTGAGTTGTTTATGCAGTTCTGTTTTCAGAGGCATTAGTGATTAAAAATGTACATTTATCTCTAAGAAATATTGCTATTGCTGCTCTTTAGTATAATTAAATTATTACTTTATCACGTATGTTTACATGACATTCAGATATTGAAATTAGGTAGCTACATGAATACACAAATCACTAGTCACAAAAATGATCCTAGAAAAGATAAAATGTTAAAAAGAAGCTTTGAGAAATACATATGTGATGAGGTATGAATGATTAAAAATATATATATTCCTGTGTGACCTATTCTGTTCAGTTTTTAAACACTGTAGGAAGATTTCTGCACAGTTGGCAAGCTATTCACATTCCAAAAGTGGCCACATTTTTTAAGGGAGACACCTTCAGGTAGTCATTGCATGAAACAAATCTGTCAGTAAGGATCTTACTTCTTTATTAATTAGAATTCTATTATACAAAAAAACCCCAAACAGCCTGTAATATTCCAGAGAACTTCTTGTTGCAGAAAATTCAATATAACACAAAACATTAATTGCAGGATGTAAAGAGATTTATTTTCATAGGACTTGAGAAATTAGGAGCTATATATAAGTTGTTTTACCGTGGAATGTCCCATGAGCATAGGGTGGGTTGACATGATATCTGCTATTCTTTAGAAAAAAGAATTATTTGCATGTTCAAAATCATTAATAGTAAAGAGGGAAAATTAACACAAGAAATGTATAACTTGGCAGCAAACTTAAATGCCTTGATTATTATGATTAATAATATGGTATGAGAAATATTCCAATCACCACAATTCAAAACCAGAAATATTGTATAAGAATTTTTTCAACATGGACTAATTTTAACTGCATCTTTGGTGGCACAAAATTCTTTCAGTATATTTCTGGAAACTTTCCCTAGGCTTATTTCTGTTGGGTTTGCTTTCCAGTGTACACTTTCCAACTTTGACCTACCCATTGAGACCAGGACCATGTCCTCTCTTGTACTCTGAATTCCCTCACCCATCATAGGTACCTATGTGCCATTTTCATATATATCTTTCATCCAAGCTTAAGTGCCAATACTACAGTCTCCCTAACAAAAAACAAACAAACAAAAAAAAAAAACAAAACAAAAAAACCCAACAACAACAAAAAAATCCTATAATTGATGCTACTATGATCAAATCTCCACCATCTGCACCATTCATTGAAACAACTTTGAAAGTCCAGCTAAAAAAACTACCTGAAAAGACTTTCTCTGATTTTTTTAACTGAAATGCAATTTTTTTTTTTAATTACCAGCTAACTACTAAATAAACAGGACACTTTTACCTAACCTGAATATTAGTTCACCTCCCAGAAAATGCCTAAAACATAGTCAGCATTTAAATTTCCAACAAACTTACTGAATGTTCATTATCTTTGCTGTTTTGCTTTTAAAATCCTGAGCCACTCGATTCATCATAAAATAAATCTTTGAAGCACTAAGAGGAAACAAAGTAGGCAAGTGCTTTATTTAACACTGAATAATTTTTTTAAGAAAGTTTTATCTTGCTTGTTAAAGTAAGATGAGAAGTTTTCTATTAACTATGCTGGGAAGCCTTAGGGGCCACTGAAAGCTTTTTAATTGCATATTTAATTAGAAATGTTCTAGAGAGCTGGTGTTCAGCTTTTCTGAAGCTCATGGCTCCTGACAAAATGTCTGCTTTTAAGCCATTTTGTCTATTGAAATGTTTCCTAAAAAGTGGGTTAAAAAGAAGAAGCTTTAATTTTGCCTATTTTCACTTCAAAGGGATTTTACTTCTTTATCAATCCCACTGTAAAACCAAGGTGAAATGACATCTTCAAAAGTAAGCATTTTCAGGTAAAATAAATCTTCTAAAAGAGCAAACTTTAAAGATTCTAACAAATTGTTTCTTTGCCTAGCCCACCAGAATGATGGAAGATGAAAGAAGAGGAGGATTATGTCCAGCTAGTACAGATAGAGTTTGCAGAAGCAAAGCAAACCGACAGCCACTTCATCCATTAACCAGTGTCTGGAGGTGAAGCAAAATTAATTCATAAATATTATCTTTATATCTTGAGTAGAACTATGTTGACAGTGCTGCCTGCCATTGTCAGAATGCACAGCATTTTTGTTCTATACCTGAACAAAACATGACAAGTCCGGTATGTCTTATGCCTAATGCTTGGTCACAGCACCTTTTCCAAAAAAGTTTTCTGGCAGAAGTTTGCTTGGAATTTAGGTTGCCTCAGAAGTCCTACCTTCCCTTGAGGTAATTTAATGGGTAAAGGAGGGCAACCCCAACAAAAGCTGACAGCACTTCAACTCTTAGCATTGCAGGTATGAATACACATTAGTTGTGGCTGGATAAAAATGCTTCTGAAACACAGGTTACACCAGTAAAGTAAGCTGCTGATTTTTTAATGAAACACAGTATTTGAATAAGGATAATCTCCTAGAGGCAGAATTGAAAGCTCTCTTGTTGCTTTACACGAAAAGCCCTATTTTTAAAATAATTTGCATTAAATAGAAAAGTTAGAAGTATATAGTAATTAGTTGATTAAATGTGTGATCTTGTTAAATATATTCTGAAAAACAGTTCAGTAATGAAATATATAGATGTAGTAGACAGTACATCTAAATGAATAAAATGTGAAAATGTCTTTTGATATGCACAAAAGAGAAATTTACCAAACTTGACATAATATATAAATGGTCACAGAAGTGCTAATGCATTGCTGTCCTTATATCACCTTCATGCAATAGCAGTCAGAGACTTGAGACTCCCTGGACTATCCTACTCACGTAACTTACAGATTGTCTTTCATGGCTAGTAAAATACAGCAAGTAGCACCCAGACCTTGTATTAAGACCAGAACTGGAATTTTAAATTTTTTTGAGTGAAACAGATCCATACATCATTATAGTCCATGTATCTGAAGACAGAACATGGCTAATATTTTTGAAATGTAGGAAATAAAGTTTGTTAGAAGTAACTTTATTTGAGGAAA
>VWZN01020977.1:6054-16905 GCA_013396955.1 Regulus satrapa | reverse complement strand
AAAAAAACAAACCAAAACAAAAAAAAAAAAAACCTCTAATGATTTCATTAACATAATGTCTGTTCACAGATCTAACTGTAACTGCACCAGTACATTGCCATTGCAGCAAGATTTTACAAAATTCATTAAAACTGTAGGCATTCATTTATTGTCCTTAACTTAATTTTAAATGTAAGAAATGTGTAGGACATTAATTTACTTGCACATTTGACAATTTCCTTATGTAAATATTTTCAGAAGGATTGAACACATATTTTTAGAAAAACTGTCTTTAAAGATAATTGGTCAGTATTGTACATTCTTCATAATAACAAATTGAAATCGAATGAAAACGGAGAAGATGATTGGTAAAATTACCTTTATTTTCTGTATCAAGTCTGCAGAGTAAATAGAAAAGAATTATGCTTTCTTCTATTTTATTAACAAATATAGTTTAAGCATTCATTTATTTCCTTTATGAATATTAACTGGCATGATTAATTTAAAAAAAATCAAAGAAAAATGCATCACATTTTAAAAAGGACATCACCTCTTTCTGACCCAAATTTGATTTAATTTGCAGTAAAAATCCTACTAAGTGTGGCAAAGAAACTTATTTATGTTACTGTTGTTATTCTAACTAGACAACAGATAAGAACTTCAATTGAAGGCTTTAAATTGTTTCAGATGCTTTTTGCATTATAATTGCTTACATAGGTGACTGGTAGAAGCATCACCCAAATTCTGTGCTTCTTTTTTTACCCCTACACATTTCTAAATTGTACCAGTTTCTAGTAATTATTCCTCCACAAGTAGTCACATCAAGATCTTGAGAAAAGCATCAAAAAACAACAGGTAAGAGGGTTGAATAGCATCACAGTAGCCTCTGGTATCATGATAGTTCAAGCTCAAGCTTCTTCTCTAAAATCAAAATACACTGCTTGGTATCTGATTTAACATGGCATAATACCCAATCTTACCAATTTTCATATTGTTAATGATTTTCTAAAGCCTTCCATTGCACTCTCCAAGGAGATTTTTCTTTTTTTTTTCCAAATTGGTTATGAATGAAATTTTGGCAAACATTCTCTGAATTTTACGTTGTTCTAATGGATCAGTGGACCCACCCACAGCAGCTGCTGTGTGTAAGCCTCCTTCAGCGGCCGGCTGTAATGAACTACCTCTTGCTGTGCAATATCCTTACTGAGCAGGTCAGGAACATGCTAAAATGTTCTTGTGTCTTTTTAAAGATAGCTCACACTGCAGCAGTTGAATGTTTTTTGCTGTCTCCTTATACATCATCTCTTCATCCATAAATGCCCACTCTAACTCTTTCCCTTCTGCAGTTATTTGGGACTGCTTTTTTCACAAAATTCTGCTCATGTAGATTTTGTGGGAAACAAAAGGATCTCAGCAGAAATCTCCCGTGAATCAATCTCATTGAATCAGTCTAGCTGGAAAAGTTTCTTCAAATAAATCTCATTTTCCCCATTTTACATGACTTCTTTCTGATGCTCACTTCATAATTGCTTGTCATGAAAATATATTATTTTTCTTTGTAGAGCTCAGAATATCTTTTTTTCCTCATTCATACATGGGGTAGATCCATGTTTAAACTAAATAAAAGAACTTTTCAAGGTTTAAACTGAGCTTAAATTGAACTTTATCAATTTGACCCCCATGTTTCCCACATCTTTTCATCACACCTTTACAAGTTCCTTTTTATATGTTCCTTCATATTCAAGCTACTGGCAATAAGTATGGTGTATTGTTTGCAAGGTAGCACGGCTGAATGGAGCTCATATTAATAATAATTGGAGTTCAATCAGTGCAATTAGAATCTCAGCAACTAGAGAAGAAAATAGAAACCATCATCAGTTTCTCACAGTGTATCGTCTCATTGCAAAATACTCGTACTGTTTATACAGTAGGAATTTCATTTCTGATAATCCCAGATAGAATCTTGACATTCTCATTACTCTAAATGTCACAAATCCTAGTAACTTATGTAGACAAGCACTTTCCTTCTAATGATCATGGTACTCCTGCAACTGCTTCCACAAGTATTTCTGGGTAGTCTTGCATCCTATAGCCAAGGAAAGCAGTTCTGCCATGTCTATGAGCTGGCCACTGATGCTCAAAGTCTTCAGGGCTGAGATTCATCTGACATGTTTTGTCCAAACTTGGGTTTTGTCTCATAGAGCTTTGTTTTGTCATAATTAGCTGCTACATAAATTTCTCCAGTGACCAGGTAGAGATGTCTAATTTTATTTCTTACTTTTCTATGGTATAACTATAATTTTATATATATCCAATAGTAACAAACAGCTATTCTGAGCAAAACTGTGGCCTAATTATGCAATGTAGAGAAACACAGACCTAGTATGACAGCAGAGCCCTTGAAGTGGAGGATAAGGGATAGAATGCAGGAGAGAGCATGCATAAGATGGTAAGAGAGAGGTTTGAAGACTCCAGAGTTAGAAGCAGCTCACCAAAGGGCAGGTAAAGGAATGGAACCATGGGAGCTGGGTAAAACAAATCTAAGAGTAACAAAGAGAACAACAAACAATTACTGAACACATCTAATCTACAATATATACAGGAAATTTGTGTGTGACATGCACTTGCAACCCAAGGAAGACAAGGGTGTAAAGCATATTGCCAATTAGCTCCATATGCACCCTACAGTGAGGAAAAAGAGCCATTGTGATTGATTTTATGTTTTTTCTGGGAAAAAAAAACAAACAAAAAACAAAAAAAAAATCCCAACAAACAAACAAACAAAAACAAACAACAACATAATCACTGTCTTCCTGGTGAACAGTTTGGGACACTGTCAGGTCCTTTCAAATAAGTCCACCTTCCATCTCCAGTCAGACTGAAGTTGCTCACCCTAGGATTCAGAGGGTTCTGCATAGATGTCTAGTAGCAGAGAAATGAAATAGGCACTAGAAAAAGTGCATATAAATTTTTAAATTGTATTGTGCTTATTTATTGTTGTTAAACCTTTTTCTGTAACATTATCCTTATTTTCTTACTCTTTTATTTTCAATATACTAATGAGATCTGTACCAACATTTATTTCATCAGACTTTTAAGATTCAGTGACTCTAAAAATAAATTTGTAGCTTTGCACATAAGGTATGTTTCTGTTTTGCCAATACACTAGTTTGAGTGTAATGGGCAATCTGATTAATGTAGAAATATTCAAAAATCTCTATCTGAACTACTCACCTTAAGCTTCCTTTGGAAGCAATAAAAATCAGTCCATGATCAATGGAGTCAAAGATATAATTCACGTTAAAGCAAATATTTAAATTATATTCTGTTTCTAGTGATTTTAAAGAGTGTTTCAATTTGTAGCTTTGACAGAACATTTACACTGAGGTCTTTTGAAGTTAGAGATGAGTTTCATTGTGTTTAGGACATGAAAGTTCGCACAGCTTTTGTTTTTATATTTTGTCAGAAGCTTTTACTTCACCACATATTCAGCACAACAAAGAGTATAGCTTTGAAGTAGCTAATGCAGAGACTGAAATAATCACACTGCTTCTGTATTTTGATCAGTAGCAACAAAAAAATCAGCAGTGAGCCTTTACTGCCACATACACCACCATAGTCTTTGGAGACCTTGTACTCATATAAATAAACCTGGAAAGGCTGCTTTTTCTGTGTTCTTGACACCCTTTCTCTCAAAATTTTCTGCAAACATTTAATTTTTACAAGAGCATGTCCCATAAAGTTGAATCATCAAATGTTGTAACCAGAGTATGATTGTTTACTGTAATGCTGTGGGAATATTTACTATGATAAGGTCTGCTCTAATGTACAACATAATACAACAGGAAAGAGAAACAGTACCCAATCTGACATCTTTCCCCTTTTCCAGCCTCCTTAGCAGCAGAGATAAGAAGGATTCTTACAGTTTTCCTATTCACAAAACACCCAAAAAATTATCATTCAAATGATATCTATCATGTTTTTACTTCAGTAAGGGAGGTTTCTAAACTTCAAAATAAATTACAAACAGCAATTTCAAAGTTAAAAGTAAATGCGTAATATACCAAATATTTACAAAAATATAATTGGTAATTCTACTCAGCTCTCCCTTCAAGAAATAAATTAATCTGGATCCTGTATGTGCTAGAGTAATCAGCATTCTTACCAAACAGGACCAACAAGACGACGCTGCAATTAGTAAGTGTGGGCACAGCCTTGATTTATAATGAACCATGAAATAAAATACTTTATATACATGAACACAAAACACTTTGCATTCTTGCAGTAATTTGATCTTTAAATTTCAATTTAGTGCTTCCGAAAAAAAAGTCTCACATGCTTGACTGAAAAACTTTTCACATGCAAAATACTTTTTTTTTCTTAATTTCACTAGCTTGCTTTAAGTAACCAAAGTGTTCTTTGCTTTTCATTAACTAATGAGAGACTAATATAAAAATATTAGTGAGAAGCATACTTTTAAACTGCTTATAAATAATAATATACTGAGTCTTATCTGCATTTTATTATCAATTTCTTGCACCGAGTTATGGAGGGTGTTTTATTTTTACTGGTTAATTAGACTCAAAATCTTCTACAGGCAAAAGGAATGTACCCAAGAATTATATTGTTATTATGATTAAATCTTAACACAATAACCACAAAATTATTATTACTTTCCAACTTACCTACCCTTCTCTGCCCTTCTTACCAAGTCATGCCCACACTTCTCTATACAGCATTTTTACCCAGGATCATGGGTAGCTCCTTTGCACAGAATAAGTGCTTATTATTAAAACCTCTATGTTATATGCCCATAGATGTGTATTAAAGGTGTATATGTTTCTGTGTCTTAGTAACATATATACACCATAGTGTTGTACAAGAGTTTAAGTACAGTATGTAAGTCTCCCAGTCATTAGAGAATTATTTTTAGATATACAAACTAAAACATTACTCCAGAAAGGCCCAGAGAAGCCCAAATATTGTCCAACAAACACTGATGCATGTGGTGTGAGATTAATGTGGTCTGTTATTTTCAATGGCAACATCATATATACTGCACTACAAGGTTATAAATTCTTCTAAAACAAAACTAAATATTAGGTATAGGGATATAATTTCAAAGAATTTTCTTGGGCAGTATTGAGGACATATTAGAAAGAAAGACCATTTATAAAGTTATTAAGTGTAGCTTTTTAGTAACAAAAAGAAAATCCATGAATAAGTAAAGATCAATATTCTAAGAAAACTGATTAAAAAAGTCAGGCTTGTATGAAACAATATGGAAACCATGAAGTTGTAGACACAGGACACTGGTACTTTCTGCTGATGAAGAGGATGAGGCAAATTCTTCTTCATGCCACTGGGCACAGAACAAAACAGAGCAGGGCTCAAGAGTTCATTCAAAGGAAGAAAGTAAAATCCATTTATTTATTTATTTATGTCTATATATACTTATATATATGTAATCACAAAAAAAAAAATAAATGCAATAAAGGATGGGAAGCAGAATAAATTACCTGAGAAGCTTGTAAAATTACATTTCTGAATAGAGAAGCAGTCCAGAATAAGCTGGGAAAACATAGTTAGATACAACACATCACTATATTCCTTGGACATAGTTGCTGGAGCAGTCTTTAGAAATCCTTCTAGTTTTTCTTTCAGATTCAGGAAAGAAAATAATTAAATTTTTGGTGCCTACCAACATTTAATGTTCTACTGTAAGAGACTACTAAATCTTTGGTTAGTATTGCTTATTTCCTCTGATATATTAGTGATGGTTCTTGTTGTTTTAGAGTCATGAAGAGTTTAAGTAGTAAAAGCACAAAAATGTTGTACTCATTACGGTTTTTCACTATAGCTCTGCATAATCACCATATGCCCAGTTCTTATTTCACCAGCAGTGCCTTAGTTTTAGTAATAGGACTAATTCCAAAGTATAAATTCTTGGCATCCTTTAAGCAGATACTGTGATTTTAAGCACACATGGAGATTCAGTACTCTCTGAAATAAAATTCACACTATTTTGCCAGCAATTTTTCTTTTTGTTAATTATTATGAAAACACATTGTTGTAAAGTTTATGAAGGTGAATACTAGAGTCTCATCCATATGCCAGTATGAAATTTGTAAGTAAGATATTTAATGGACAGAAATTTAAATGGTTTGTGTCTTTAGATGAATTCTTGAAAATAGGTTGAGTGGAATGACATTTTCCAGAGAATTATTATATTCAAAACATAATTAAGTCACAAATGCATACAAGGTTAATTTATTTTTTTTCCGAACAAATTGATACTAACAGAACTACCATACATAAGTACGCACATGAACATCCGCTTATGCCAGGCAGGAGAAAACGTCTGCTGCTCACTCTCAAAAATCAATCTAGAGAACCTAAGGCTGAAAATATTAAGCTAAAACATGTCATGTTATATATTATTGCTATGACAAAATATGCTGAATCATATATACTATATATCATATATCGGTATACTTCTGAACTTTCAGACTACTTGGGGGGGGGTGTATATCACGTCACTAAAAAATCAAATTTGTACTCCAAATATAATTTCAAGTGAAATATTACTACATAAAACTCTCATTCTTTCATAATCCATTGCTTTCTTAAGAAGAAGATAAGTGAAGCTCCCTGGCTAGAAATGCTTACCCCAGGCAGCAGGTAGGTTGGTGGTTAGCTGCTGCTATTTGTTGAAGCACTTACTGTATTACTTCAGGGTTTGAGAGTGATCCTTTCCTTTATGGCAAAGCTGGGTGTGTTAATATACCCTGCAGTGATGCTAAGAGGTTTAAAGTGGTTATGCTGTGTCAAACTAGCTGTGTCACCACATTCAAAGTTTTACAGCACAGTTACAGCCTGAAAAATGGTTCTAAAACCCCCAAATTCTTACCCAGCAGATCTATTCCCTCTATGCACATGATGTATATCTGCTTATTTTACTGAAAAAAAGCAAATGTTTTGTAATATTAGCATGGCAAAACCAAGACAGTTCTGAAAGACTGTATGGGATTTCACTCTGACTCATAAATCACTATCAAACTTTACAGATTAATTCCAACTGGAGAATATTTATTACTGATAATGATGAAGAAGAGAGGAAGAACAGAATCCTAGTTTAATTTGAAGAGTAGACAGTTATAAAATTAAACTTTTGACTCTCTCACACATACACAAACCTTAAACAAATCAAAGTAAACAAAATCCCCAAAACACAAATCAGGCAATCATTATGAGACAATGGAGAATATGTATACCACTAATTTTGGTCTTGAATGTCAAATTTCTTCAGAAGAATAAACATGGGGAGCGCAAATCCTACCTTTTGTCAGTCAGTGACAAAAGGTAGTTGTCTATCTCTGAGAAATAGCGACTCTGCATTTTGTAAATGTGAGACTTCAAGTTAGATATTAATAAGAACCTAAAATGCAAGATGTGAATTTATACCAACATTACTCTCCATCACTTCAGCACCTTTTTCTGAAGTACCAACACTACTATGAATATACATAGGGGAAATTTCTAAAGCATAACCTCCCTTACCAAGAGAACTGACATTTTTTCTGTGTACTAGTTACCTACCTACCTACATATCCATAATTTGCAATTCCTTCTTAGAACCTGTATCAGGCAAAATCACTCTGCGATAACAGTGTTACTGGAGTACTATTTGCCTGTTTGTTGCTGCCTGGTTAACATCATGGCCAGCTAAAGAGAGATTAAGGATATAGATGTTGTGTGTGTACATATGCAGCTCTTTCTGAAACTCTGTGCAATACAAGTCTCAATACATGTTTATGTAGATTCTCCAAATCTGAGACCTTGATGCACTGCACACTGGCTTTTGTTCATTTTGAACTAAACCCATGAACTTTATACCTCTGTACCTTAAAACAACCTTGATATATTTTGTTATCAGGAACCATGGCAAAGCAGTAGCTAACTGTAGCCAAAACCCCCTTAATTTATTTGTATATAGTCTGCTTTGCAGCCCTCCTTAATGTGAAAAAGTGTAGCAAGTTTTTCTTGGACTGATGCAATCCACAGCTGAGAACCAAGGAATTTGTCCTTCTAGCTACTTCATTTCTAATCAGTACCACTAATTATGTTATTAATGAGATTAGATAAGAAAGCTACATAAGGCAATGGTTTTTCCTTTTCTCTTTGTAGTCAGAAAAGAGATACAATTTCTCAATATAAAATTCTCTCAAGAACTTACATGTCAAATTTCAAGCTGAGAAGAAATAAAGCATACCAACAAAGGCTGTAGACAGCAAACCTTAGGAAGAAACCAATGTGTATCATTAATCAGCATCAGTTGCTTTATCTTATACTGCTTCCATGAAGATGTAATTCCAGCATCTGGAATCCAGACTATTCCCAGTTTAAGGCAAATCTGCTGATCTTTGGAGAGTTTTGTGAGATCAGATCTGTCTCCCAGACATCAGTTCTCACAGTGACTGTAAGATCTCAGAAGTAGTGTTTTCTTATGAGAACCAATAAATCTGCTGTGCTGCAGGAGGAGGTTTTTGAATATGGATCACAGAATTTGCACAGGTGCTTGGCTGAGAAATGACCTTTTATTGCTTTCAGTGCTAAATGCAAAATTAATTTCTTTCAGCTGACACTAAATACAAAATTCTTTTTTTTATCTGAGCTTACTTCCATCAATTCTTCACACATGTAAATCCAATAACCCCTACCCCTTACCTCCAAAAAGAATCAATCTGTCTCTCCCAAAGGATATAGAATAAAAATTTCCTTTCTATTTTAAAATATTACGAAGGTTTTACAGTGATCAGGACTTTAAAGCATGAAAATTAAGAGAAAAAGAGACACTGAAGCAAAGGCTAGAATCATCCACAAAATTTAGATGGAACTATATGTTTTCTAATGACAACTAAAAAAATTACATGACTGATGACTATNCTCCCATTTTATAGATAAAAAACACATCATGTAATACAGGAGGGAAATTCAGTGGTTTATCTCTGGAAACCTATTAGCTCAGACTTGACCAAAATCTCAGTAAAATTAAAAAAAACTAAATTCCAAAATACAAAGGCTATTTCTTACTCTCCTAACTGGCTATTTCAGGGCAATACAGAACCTTGTGGGTCCAAATATGTGCTAGACACATGAAAAAAATTAGAAATAGTGTTCATATAATTCAATTTGGACAAAAAGACTAAAAATATTTTCAGCAAGATGACATACCTGAGAAATTTATCCTAAATTCCAGGTACAAGCTACCTCACATCTTTCTCTCTGAGGTATTTTTCCTGTTTCTGATTCACTTGCCCAAAGCATCTGTTTGTGTATGGCACTATCCTCTGGATGAAAAGGTGTGATTGTTTCCTAAGGGTATCCTAATTTCTCTTTTGAAGTACATTTTGAGGCTACAGAAGGGCTTATCTAGAAATCACCATGCAATCAATAGAAAATATCATGAGAACATTCTCCTGACTTTGTTACTGGCTCTGAAACAAATGGAGTGCACCCATCAAAAATTTTTGGCAGGTGGCCAGTGACACCAGTTGACTCTGGGATTCTACCAACTCTGGCAGCCACCATGTAGTTTGTTGTTGGCAAAATTGGCTGTTAGAAGTTTGGTCCTCCATTTATAAATTATCTTGTCTTTGGATAGAATCAACAAGAAAAAAAATGAGGCCACAATATTTCTTAAGCTATTGATGGCAATAATTGTGAACAGAGTTAACTTCATTTTCGTTTTAGCTTGTAGGCATATTCAACATACATGCCACCTTAGAAACTCCCCTAGTGCCAGAAAATAAAAGCAAATGACAGACATGCAGAAAAAGTCACCTCTACAGTGTTAATTCAGTGTTGTGATGTTTATGACTTGGTCAATCCGTATACATGACCCCAGTCTTCTTCTGTAACAGGATGGATTACATTCAGGAAAGTAATGAGGTGGTCAATTTTTTTTTATCTTCTTTTTCTGTAAAGTATGACCCTAGGTTTTGTTTGCACTGCATTATTCAAACTCTCCTTTGAAGCCATTTGTTTAGGCTTCTCTGTGGTGCCCATGACTATATTTCATGAAAGGCAATGCCTTTAGTTTTACAACTGCCTATAAAGTATGACTGTAATATTATTCTCATTTTACACTGGGTAGCTAAAGCACCAAGATCAAGAACCACTGATTTCGGGAGCTCAGTGTTTGGGCTGACTCAGACTTGAGTACTCTGCCTGCTCCCCCTGCTCAAATCTCACCTCTCAAAGGCTGCAGCCTCCACATTAGTCCATCAACACCAGCTGGTTTGCCATTTGGGGAACTCCTACCACCAAGAATCAAAAGCAGGTCATAGAGAAATGGGAAAGATCATTAGTCAGCACTCTAAAAAAATGTATTTTAAGCAGCTTGCCTAGCATCAGACAAAAATTCTGCTGCAGTATCAGAGACAGAAATAGAAATCAGTTTTTCAATGACCTCATCAGGAGGTAAGCTTTGTAGCCTTGCCTCATGCATGGTACAAGTTCCAGCTTCTCTAAGAGAGAGGCAGGGGGCCCTGAGGAAGTAGCTTCCCTCATACTCCAAAACCTTTCATCCCCAATTTCCAGTCCGCCCTCTCTGAGATTGAAGTTGAGTCCTGTGGTGTCAAAGTGCACAAAGATGTGTCACTAAGTACATGATGGAGTGGAGGCTGGAACAGACCAAAGGTCACTCACTATCAAGTCTAACAATGGTTAATAGGGGTTACTTAGAGGAAAATTGCAATAAACAGTGGAAATGTGGACTGACATAACTTTCTACCTTGCAGAAATAAGAAACGTAAGGTTTCCCTTACCCATACACTTCTCTTTTCTTTTTTCCCTTTTTCTTTTTTTTTT
>VWZN01020976.1:70717-99402 GCA_013396955.1 Regulus satrapa | reverse complement strand
TATATATCATGGGATAGACAATTGGTGCTTATATTTCATTTGGAATATTGGATCATCCCAGTGATACTGTCATACAAGGACAGAGGAAAATAGAATCTGCTCATTGTGCCTGTAAGAGTTATTTGCATTCTCCTTTCTTCGGTTATACGCCTAAGTTAAGGAAGATTTTTCAAGCGCTCTGGAATTAAAAATGTCTATAAATGGCATTCTCATGGAATTCAATTATGCATGTTTGAAAATAGTGTCTTCTGTGCCTTTAAAATCCTGGGTGTACAGAGTCAACACCAGTTTTGAAAATTTGAGTTACATTTAGAGTGAAGAGGTAGGAGGGCAAGAGTGCAAAAAATTCAAAGATTCTGAAGTATTGTTTCCAGTGCAAAATCATGTGTACTAATCTTTTTCTCGTTCCACTCCTACTGCAATTCAAATCTTTACTGCAACATGCCTATAGTGAAGTGAGCCTGGCTGTGAAGACAAATTATTTTTAAATTTGAAGCATTTTGTGTTCATCAGTGGTGTTGATACACACATAGGTCTGCATGATCAAACAGACGTGACAAGTGACACACTGTTATAAAGATGCCAGACAAAACTGGATGTAGATGTCATCCCATTATAATTCTTCTGTACACACCATTGCTTTACTGAGGATGCTTCCTGTAGTGAATAAAGAGAATTATTTTTTGTCTGTAAGGAACAATTCCAAACACAGAGCTTTTATAAGAGCTAATTTATCAAAAATCGTGTCTCATAAGCAAATAAGAACCAAACCCTTGAAAATATTAAAAAACAAGAAAATAAATTCAGAAGGTAATACAATATAAATAGGTAAATGTAATTTTTAGAGAAGGAAAATAAATTTTCACTTAATTACTATGCAAGTTTCCTTCCCTGTGGCCTAGTCTTGGCATATTCCAAGACTCAGTCAAGAGCACCACAAAGATCTTAATGAATCAAACAGAAGTCAGTTAATCTTGACCTGGCAATCTAAAGTTATTCAATTCGCTGTGTATTTGTGCACTATCAAATTCCCTTCAGAGCCAAAATCCTGTATAGGAGATAATAATCTCTTCCTGAGCTAAGCGGCATAAATAACCACATTTTTTTCTTATTTTCATTTGTTTAATGTGAAATTTATTACGAATACTGTGTGTAAATAAAGACTGAAAAAAGCACAGTAACCCACCATTTACAATTTTTTTTTTAGTCATGTAATGTTTTGAACAGTCCATAACATTTAGAATTACAATAAATCTGGAAAAATAATGGTATTCATATAACCTGACTGTTCAAAAATGCATTCTTAGCCCAAACTATAGGCATTACTTCTTCTGAGTCAAAACTCTGATATGATGACATAGAACATTCAATAATTCACAATGAAATAAATATGTAGCAAAATATTTCATGTGGTGTCAAAATAAGTATGTTGGTATCAGTCAGAAACAATATTATTTGCAATAATTCTCTTTTAGGAAAATACATCCCACAAAAAATAAAAAAATTAAAAGTTAAATATTAAATCTAATATATTAATTCCTTTATATCTTTTTGCTTTTTCCAAAATAATACATTTATTTTTAAAATTCAATGAAAATATTTGAGTCAAAATTAGAAATTAGGTAAGAAGAATGGAAAAAGCTTTACAAGTTGCAATTACTGCAGATGTAGAACCTAATGAAGCTGTAAAAAGGATAATGAATACTACAACTATTATTGCTCACCAGAATTTTGCTTCTTAGACTTCTGACTGCTCCTCTGTCTGGTACACACAGTCATAAGCTCACTGTCATCACAAGTATAAGATCAATGGTCATTCCCATGTGCCTGAACCCTAAAGAGTCTCATACTTTATTGTTAGGGGCAATGGGTTGCAGAATACTATAAACTACCTCTGAAGTTCTTAAGAGCATGCAGTTTTTGATTTTAGATAATACATCATCAAATCTCTCCACCTGTATCTTCATTTAGTACAAATTCACTGAGACAGTTTATCTTCATCCTAATCATTCTTTAAAGTTCTTTACTGAAAATTGTGCTGTGTTATTCATTTCTTGAGTCACTTAGTGTTGCTTAACTTCCCTACAATTTCTACAAAGTTCCCTGAGAATTTCAGTCTCTCAGAAAAATATCAACTCATGTAAACACTCATTTGTCTCTCATAAATCAAACTTTTCTTGTATTACCTATCATTATTCCAATATGAATAGAAAGAGGACTGCCTGTTAACCCATGGGTATAATGCTGACTCAAAAGTTGAAATTTGTATCAAATATAATTTTTTTTACAGGAGACGTAGCATGGTCTCTCTGATGGTGTACTTTTATTCCTCATCAAGATTTGTAGACCACCAAAAATTTTTATTAAATATTACTGCTTTTGGCTGAAGTCAGAATGGGTACATTCTCAATATTAAACCCTTAATATGCCCCTGTCTTACAGACCAGTGGTTACTGGGTCATATAATGCTTGCTGAGTGCTTGCAAAATTTTGCAGTTTGGCCGTGAGAGTACACTGCTTATCTGGAAAGGACTGGGGATTCACCCAGGCATAGTTTAGAGCAGGTATCTGATAACTTACAATGGCAAATATTAAATATTTTATGTTTAAATGCTTATGCAAAGAATTGTGAACCCCCAAAAAAGGTTTTGCTCTGCTCAACATGAAAAATCTTACTTAATCATATCAATATAATGAGCCTTGAAAGAGATACTGAAATGTGTTCTATCTCAACGAGAAAAAGACATGCAGGAAAACTGTAGCAGATGCATCCTGTGTTACAATGTGCAATAAAACAATGACTAATGAGGGATTTATGTCACTTTTCCATCATTTGTGTTATGATAAACCAATTTTATTGATATACACATATGCATAAATCAGTCATAATAACACTCATGTTTCAGTGCTTAACTAGATTTCAAAATTGTAAAAATTTAAGTTGTAAAAATTTAAGTATTTCAACTCTGCACTAATAATTCTAATGTACAATGGATAAATATGACTTTTCTGTGTCCTGTATCCTTTTTGTTTGTAAATATTTTATTAACTGCATAATCCTCGAAAAACTAGGCTAACATGAATACATTGGAAAAGACAAAGGAATAAAGCTGAAACTGGCATTGATAACTATAGCAATGGAAAGCACTAAATCTTACATAAATATCTTCTGAAATAAAACAATTTAACTAGGAATATAATGGTCTCCTTTTTTATAAATAGAAGTACACATTTCATTTTCCATACTGATCTAATCACCTCCATTTGCTGTCATGTGAAAGACACATAGAATTCTGGTGGTATACATCATGCATCTGTTTGTAGTGCAGCCTGCTTTCAGGTCCTCAGAAAGCATTAACTGCACAAATTGATGAAGCCAGAAGTTAAAAGAATAAAAATAAGTGTTTTTCTTCTGATTATAGTATGTATTGTTATAGACACTTTGATACCAGCATCTCACAAGTTTTGCCAAAGGCTACAAAGGCATTGACACCTGAAATCTTAGCATCTTTATGTGGTCTTAAATTGGTGCATGTGGACAGTAGGAAATCCTGAACACATGGATGGACTTAGTAAGTACAGGACAAAACTGCTAGCTTTTCCTGTAATCTCAGATTTACTATCCAAGATATATATCTGGGATCACACAGGTAAGCCTTTTTAATCACCTTTTTTATTCACAAGAGTACATAGCACTAGTGAGGTTTTAACTAATAAAAGTCAAAGACAATTAGCATAATAAGTTATCCAGTCATCATGACTCAAGGAAAAAAAATCAACAGAGAGGTTGTGTAAACTGAATCAAAACAGGAGAAGCAGGGGGGAAAGATTAAAATTGAAACATTTTTCCTCTAGAAATGACAAGCAGAAAAATTACTAAATGAAATTAATAGTTAAGAGAAATTAGATGGGGTTTTGCTAAGTACCCTTTTTCATGAAAGAGAAACACAGGGGAATTGTACAAAATTGAAAGGCTGAAACATCAATCTGGTAACAGAAAAACCTTTTCACCCAACAGCAATTAAACTACAGTCTCCTACTGCAAGTTATTGCTGATGCTAATAAAACAGCCAGGTTTCAGACAAGGATCAAACCTGTAAAAACATTATAATAATTATATCAGTTACAGCAGAATAAAAACCTAATCAGAAATTTTGTTAGACATGTTCCCAGACACCTGAGCTCAAAACATCCATGGAAATGTCCAACTTTTTATAGCTGAAGTTGCAAGTTAAATTTCAGCTGTAGGATCTTCTCAAAGATCACAGGCTCCCTCTAATCTTTTGAAGCTCATATATAAACCATATAAGCCTTCCCCCTTGTCATATGGATATAGCAGCCTCAGCTCAGCCTCTATGCACCACTGTGTTTGCTGGGATAGGAGGAAGTGCTAGACTACTAGGGAGAAAATATTTCTTCTAATATCCACTGTCATCTTTTGGTTTCTCCCTTTTTTTTTTTTTTTTTTTTAACAGGTGGTACTGTCCCCGGCCAGGAACAGGTTAATATACTTCCATTCTGAATCTGCCTGACAAATTCAGTGTCTGCATCTGCCAGAATCTGGCAAACCTGCTTTCTCTGTCCAGGTAGAAATAAATATAGACAAGGTTTCTGTAAGGATGTTGCTGGTTTGCCACATTTTTAAACAGTTCTGAAGCTGCATTTTGACAGTAGAAACATAACCACTGTGCTGATATACTTGATTTAGTTAATGTCAAAATCCTCAGTACAAAAACACGGCAAGGGTCCTGTCATATAAATGCATAGAACTCATTGTTCTGTTGCTATTTGTGATTTGAGTACCATTCATGTCTTGTTTTTGAAAGAAATGTGTAACAAGAGAAATTCACACGAGAAAATAAAATCCCTTGCACAGAAGTGGAAAGACTTAATAATGGTGTAAAATCCTTTCTGTAGAGAGGATTTATTAATATTTTCTTGTTGGTAGCATTCTTATTTAGGCAGCTCATTAAACAAATGTTGAAGTATTTAATAAATTAACTGATGATAACAAATTACCAGCTTATTCATGATCAGAATAGTTTTGACCACACAATTATCTCTAGTTCCTCAAGGCTCTCACTGTAGTATAACCTTATACCTGGTAAACCAAGGAGTACTTAAAGAACTTTTAATTATAATTATATTAGATATATTGTGGTTTTCCTCTTTGAGGATTGTGCTGAATAGTTGTGGAATTCATATAAAGGGTTCTAGAACTTACATTTACTCAACTACAAGCCAATAATAATATAATTATGATGCTCTAGAAAGGATACCAGTCTTCCATTTTTCTGTTTTTAAAACAAAAATTATGTGTTAAATCAATAGCAAATCTACCTTATTGAGAGCTTCACAGCTCAGATAGCTTGTTTCAGCAGAGCTACTCTGAAACCTGCACAACTAGAAGAAAATAATAAACTGTCAGTATGCATTTGAGATTATGAAAGCATCTTTTGCAGTCTTATAAATGTCCTAGGACATTCTTTTCAGTGAAACTCTCCTTTGAGTAACCACTTTGCACACACCTACAGTTTATCCTGTTGCAGCATAGATGGGCCCTAACTAATTCCAGAAATTCAGATATGTGGATTTTTCTCTATTTCATGTAATAAGTTGATATAAACTTTATTTTGACAAGTTCATTGTAAGATCCAAAGCATGTCTATAAAAGGAGTCACAAAAGCAGTGTTTATCACATCTTAGAGCATATCTCTACTGAAAGGAATCAAGATCACAATTATGATGGCAGTGCAATATGAGCAGATTGCATATAATTTTAGCAGTTTAATAACTCTGATTTGGTCTCTGAGTAACTTTCCCTAATCAATGTAAAATTTTCTGTAAATGAAAATTCTAGACAGTTTGGCAGAAAAAAATCCATATGGACTTGTGAATTCACAGAGCACTTTTAAATTAGAAGAGAGGAGTGTTTATAATTTACTTTGGCCATGGCAAGACTGTCTCACATAGTATTCACATTATCATGTTAGGACATCACTGGATGTATAGTCAAGGAGATGGGTCCGGTTTAATACCATTATCAGTGATCTGGAGCAGGTAGTGTGGACTGTTATCACATCAAGTTTTCAGATGATTCTATAGATTTAGGGGAACAATTCTCATATAGCTGAAGGAAAGCTGCCATTCAGTGATCCAAGAAGGCTGGAGGAACAAGACAACAGGAACCTGACAAAATTCAAAAAGGCAGATGCCAAGTCCTGCAACTAGAAAAGAAGTACCCCCTGCTGTAATGCAGGCAGGGATCTAACTGCCTGTCTGGGGTATAAGTCTGCAGAAATGCCCCAGTCATGGTGGCAAACAGTGACACATGGTGGCACTGAGCAAGGAAAGGCAGCAGCACCCAGGGTTGTATTAACAGTCTGTTAACCCACAGATAGAGGAAAGGGATCATCCACCTGAACTCAGCACTCATGAGAGCACATCTGAAGAGTTAATTTGGTTTGTCATCCAGCACAAGCCAGACTTTAGCAAAATGGTGTCGGTTTTCAACAGAGGGCTTTCAGATAGTGAAGGGTGCTGGAGCATTTCTCTTATAAACAAAGGCTGGAGAAGTGAGACTTGCTGGGCCTGCAGAATGTGCTCTAGGAGGACCTAATGCAAGTCCACCAGCACATATGAGAATGTCATCAGGAAGATCTCAATGAAAATATGCCAAGATCTTCTCTGTTGTGCTCGGTGAACAGACAGGTAACAACAGTCATAAGTTGAAAATTAGAGAGATTCCCACTGGATATAAGGAAAAATGTCTTTTTCCATGTACTGTAGGAAATTGTCCTCAGAGAGCTTGTGCCTTCTTCTTCACTGAAGGTTTCCAGCATCTAGCCGGGAAAAAGCTGTGAGTAACTTGATACCATCTGATAGCTGACCCTGCTTTGTGCCAGAAACTGGGTTAGAAATCACCTGAGGTCCTTTCCCACTAGACTTCTCCCATGGTTCTGTAACTAGCTTTTTATAATCTATGGGTCAATCTATCAGGTAATCCCTGTGTCTATCAGCTATGAAAAACCTGTTTATTTTACTGTTTTGATAATTTTGAAATATGATCTGAAAGAAGAGTTAAAATTTACTAATTTATTTCAGTTAGTAAGTACATACTTACAGAATTAATTCTGGGGTGCTTTTGAGAAATCTGATCTCTATATTTCCATATTTCTTTACATTTTCTCTATTTTTATTTTAAAATTTTGTCTTCATACTAAAAATCTTCATCTTTGTATCTTACCCAATTCTCATTCTGATGTTTCCCATCACATGTCAAAATAATATGGCCTACATGTTAGATGTAAGACACTGAAAGGAGACACTGAGATTATTTTTGTTTTTAATGAGTGGTATCATAGTAATATTATACAGTATTCTCAAATGACTTTGGTCTTCAAAACCATGGATCACATTTACAGATGAATAGGTTAATTAGAACTTCCATAAACTGCCTAAAAGCTCTGTAAATAAATTCCATTCCTGGATGCTCACACAGACATATTCCAAATACAATCCACCAAACTCTCTCATTAAGATTCTTTTACAATGCTGTAATGAAACCTGTTATTCATACATTTTATTTTCAGATTTGCATTAATTTTCTGTACTTATAAAACACTGACATATAAACTAGGTCCTGCTTTCTCAAGGACCACTTTTTGATGAGAAAGTTTGCAATTTTTTTGAGGCAGCATGCCAGCCTGCATTTTTCTTTCTTAACTTGCACATCAAAGAGGTAAAAGAGTAATATCAGTGAGGACCAAAAGACACTGCCTCTCAGAAACCACAGGTGTCTTATCACCAAGTGCATCAGCCTTTCTGAAAGGCCCAGATAGCAGGAAATGAGGATCTCAGCATGCTGCTGCCTTTCACTGCCTCCTTGCCCAAGATGCTATGGCTTTCTAAGCCCTTTAGCTAAAATCCTAAACCAGCCTTTTTACCACGTTTTGCTCTTCTTTAATCAGTTGTTGATCCTCAATCAAGTATTATAAGTTGTATTATTTGTGATAAGTTAGACACACTATAATAGGAGTAATAGCCTCAGTTACAATCTTTTCCATAGAATTAATAAACCCTTTCTGGATGGAAACCCATCTCCAGAATTTCATATGAATGAGACATACTTCATAAAAATCATGAGAACAGATTAAGACAACCAAGCCCTGATCACACATATGGAGGTAGAAATACACACTTCAAATAATAAGGAATTTGTTCCCAGAATATAGTTCTTAGCCATTGACATTGAGAAAATGCTGAAACAGTAAAACAGCATGAAAACTTTATCATACTATATTAGCTATTTCCCATTATGTATTTTTAGGAACTGTCATATTACCCTAGAGTCCAGCACAATCATGGATCTCCATTAACTTAGCAGAAGGGCTTTCTTCTCTCCCTGACATAACTGCTAAACTACACAATACTACTCTTTCCTTCTGTCAGAATACAACTCCATCAGATTAACCATCTGGCCTGAAATACTTTCCTTTCCTGTTCAAAACCTGTTCCATATTCCACCCAGAAGGGTTTTTGACACAAAAGGGCTATTCAGGCCTTGACATTTATCTGGCAGAGCAGACTTCTATCCAACTGCAGATAGACGCACAGCTGTGATAGTGTTCTGCAGTGAGTAATTTTCTATCCACAAGAGGAACTGTTTAATAATAAGAACCTGGTTTTGATTCAAAAGGAAGACTATATCCCACAAACAGAAGGGCATACCATAAGTGTTATTTCTCTTGTTATTTGTAAATCAATGTCAGCCAATCTCAATTTGTACTAGATTAGTTTAAATAATTGTATGTTATATATACAGCATACTTCAGGGAAGGAAATAGGTTAACAATTGCAGAGTCTTCCTGCTCTAGCTCACCAATACTGATATTAGTTAAAACTGAGCAGGCCATGATATTACTGCACCATTTTAAGCAAAATAAAGATCTGATTTGTAATAAAAGCAACTGAACCCAAACAGATCATGAGATCTTTGAATGAAGGTGCACAGAACTCTATGTATGCTTACACTATATATAGCTCTTGCTATACCAGCAAGATAATCCTCTTTTTTCTTTCATTGACCAAACTCTAATTCAATCATCTACTAAAAAAAAGTGAGGGAGTGTTGCTAAAAGCAACATGAGTACAGGCATTCCCATTGTGGAAAGTTTAGTCATTGCATATAATATTATGCAAATTCTTTTTTGAAAGTGTATTTGAAATCATAGATGAAAGAAGACAAACTCTTTCTAATTTGTTTGTACAGTAGCTACACAGCATGATTATTTCCCTACTCTTTTTCACTGTATTCACACATACTAGACAACTTTTATTTCAAATCACCTTAACTTCCTAGTCTTTTGTAGAGCAAAAAATCAAGCACCTTTCAGTAAACACTACTTTAGCTGAAATTCAAGGGAATCTGAATCACAAAATGTGTTCGGTGCATTCCTTAACAGTCATTGCTTGCCTTCTTCAAAGTGCGTATTCAACAAGGCGATAACTAACTGGACATCCGGTTACTGCTGAGCTCTATCAGGAGCTAGGGGAGAGCTGCTATAACGTCAGGAATCCAAGTAACATCTGGAGTTGTAGTAAATAGATCCATTTATAGGGAGTAAAGCCACAGGTGTTGTCTGGAGCTTGCTGAGATCAAGAGTGCAGACTGAATAGTTTGAGCACCGGGCTGCCAAGCCACAGGTGTGCCTTCACTAGTTACAGTCAGTGGAAGCTGTGAGTGCAATATATTAAGAAACAGAGTGCAACAGACCGCCAGTAACACTATAGACTTACTTTACACTGCTGCTGTTGGTTTGATTATAAATGATTCAAAAATTACCACTGACAGGTCACTGGATCTCAGGAGATCAACGTTTTAGCCTTGGCTTCTTCACTGAGATAATCCCTGTAATAATAAAGCAATACGATTATGCACAAGAACCAGACAACATCAGAACCTTTGTAACCCGTGTATTTGCCTACAGAGAGGATGTTTAGGGGAAGCAGACTGGGTTTATCCATCCCTGTTGGCTTAGGGACAGCACACTGCAGCAAAAACACAAGATAGATTGTAAATGTCCAATATTGCTTCTCTGTTCAGGTGGTTTGTTCCAACCTACCTAATTCTGTGTTGCCGTCTTTCCTCTCAGCCTTTACAAGAAGATAAATTCTAGATACATATCTGACCAAAATTCTGAAATCCACAAAAATTAAGATTTGTGGAAACACAGGATAGTTTCAGGACCTACTATTTATCATTTTCTTCTTCTTTTTTTTTTCTAATACATATTTATTCACACAGACACTATTAACAGGAGACTAAAATGCATAGCAACAGTCTCAAAATGACTGTTTGTAACTTAGAAAAATGAGATTTTTTTTTTTTTAGTTCAACTTATAATTGCTAACGTAAGGATTTTTTATATCTTTTAAAGTATATGAACCTTTAGATTTGTTGCTCTTTTTCCTATGAAGTGTACACCTTTTTGTATGTTTTATTTCATTACAGATTTCTTTCTGTTTCTAAGACCAAAGTGTTCTCGTTCTCTAGCCTTATTCATCTTTTGGCAGGCTATGAATTCTTTTATTTCCACTCGATTAGTCTGTGGGGCTCTTTTCTTACAACACTGTGGTGGTTTGACCTTGGCTGAGCACCAGAGGCCCACCAAGCAACTCTATCACTCCCCTCCTCAGCAGGACAAGGTAAGGGAGAAAATAAAACTGAGAAAAACCTCATGTGCCAAGATAAAGATGGTTTAATAAAGCAAAAGCAATGGCTGCAAACAAAGGGAAAAAATATTTATTCTCTGCTTTTCATCAACAGGTGCTGTCAAACCACTTCCTGTGAAGCAGGAACCACTTTATGGTCTTTGTTCTTTCTTATGGAACTGTGAGGAATTTTTCAATTAACTTAAATGTCTATCATTTGGGACCTGGGGAGGGGAGGGTTTGTTTTCCTAAAGAAAGGCTTGTTTATTATAGTTGTGAACTGTAAGAGATTATAAATCTTGGCACATAATTAAGAACTGGAGTCAAGGAAAATAGCATTTATTTTTTTATTTGCTTCTTTTAATTCACTGAATTAACTGGTAACTTACTCTACACATTGCTTCTGGTCACAGGCTTTTATTATGAATCTCACCTACTCCTTCTTTTCAGTTTTAGGCTGCATTACGGAATTCTTACCCTTTTGTGCAGTAGCAGTTGTTACACCGCCATTTTTAGCAAGGCTTTGTTCACACAAATAATATTTTGCTACTGATGTTTTGAAGTCCCTAGGATGTAAGTGTGTTCAAATTCACAAGCTCATGCAGGGAAATCAACAGGGGAAAGAGGAAAGGCACCTGCCATGATTCTAAGCGGTGCTCAGCAAAGTAATCTGAAGCTAGGTGTCTGTATGATTTTGGTGGTTGTATTGACTATGGAGTACTCCAACATCTAGGACTTGTGTGAAGCTGACTTTCCTTTCTGCCTGAGTAATCTCTGTCTAGTGTAATAGGATATGTTTTGTTTGTGTCCTTGTTATTTATGATCAAAATAGCATATATTCTTCTATATTCTAATTCCTTTTAAAAGAGTTAATAAAATCCTTAAGATGAGACTGTGGGCCATTTCCAGAATTGAGGTACATTACACATGAAAATAGGAGCAAAAATCTAAATTGAGACCTTCTGTAAGCCATGCGCCAGAAAGCAGAGGGTTCTAATGCAGCAAGAGAAGTTGGAGAAAACATGTGTGATAGAGCAATGCACTCTGTACAAGTAATGCCATAATAGCTGCATGGTATTTCAACAAAGCATATATCAACCTTTTTCAATATGTGCATCCTTTCCAAGTGGCAGAAATATTATTATGTCAAGCATTAATCTGCAGTCTGAGCATTTTATTAAAAGTAAGCTGCTGAAATAAAATAATAATCAATGAAACCTTTTCCTTTTCTAGAAGTATTATTGAAAGGTTTCCTACTATAGGGCATCCTGAAGGTCATTTGCTGAAGTGTGACTGCCATAAGTGCCTAATCATTTGGGATCAGACCAAATCACCCAGGTTTCTATTGATAGCATCCTCTGTGTCTGCATGCAGGCCAGCACAGCCTCAGCTGCTTCCTACCCTCTCCGTTGCAGGTTCAGCATCTCCTACTTTCCATTAAAAGGCACTATTTTTAGGGAGGCAATCAAATGCTCTTTGCACTTGTTTTAAGGAAAGGTATTCAATAGCAGCGCAGGTGATCTGAAAAGTGAGCTGAATACTTAATACAGTCTGAGCCTTTCATCAGTTCTTCCAGCTGAAATGCTACAGTTACAAGAAAAGACCTAGTACCTCTTGCTTTTTCTCCCCCGCAACCCCCCCCCCACCCCGCCCCCGCTCGCAGACAGACAAAAATTTAGAAAGTAAACCGCAAACCACTTAGGAAGGTGACAGTATGATTTATAAATTTAGGGGGCAAGGGAAAAGCATTCAGAAAAACAATATACAGCTTTTTCCAGTGGGTAGGCTGTTTAAAACATGCCTGTGCCATATGGAACATAGATGATTTATAACCAGGGGACTTCAAGCTTCCAAAACGTATAAAACTATTCCCAGAATATTTATTAAGAAGAAAAATTTGCATGCAGAAAAAATATATCCTGTGCTAATTTCTCCTGTTTGAATGGATAAATATAAGAAATAATCCATAATTTACAGGGTCAGCCATTTACTTGTTTCTTTGTTCTTAACAATGTGCTTTAACACAGCAATTTATCCTTATTTATTTATTCCTTATTTGTTTCTTTTTCTTTAAGGCTAGACTGCAAGTCTGGAAGATGTCAAGAGGTGTTAACAGAAAACGGGAGGTTGTGGGCTGCTGCTGGCGGCAGTGGCGCGGAGCTGACAGCCACAGCCAGGCGGACAGACGGAAGGCAGTGCAGTGTGAAGAACCACTCCCTCAGCACCACTGGGCACATCTGCACTGCACGCAAAGCAAGCGTGCTGCAAAGACACAGAATGAAAAGGACTGGAATACGTGAAGCAGAAGCAGCTGAGTCTATGTTTTCCAAATGTAAGGTGGTGTGGGTTTAGCCTTGGTGGCCAGTTCAGCCCCACACTCACTCAGCTCACTCACTTTTCCTGCTGATGTCACATGGTGTGGGATATCCCTCTGGTCAGTTGAGGTCATCTGCCCTGGCTATGTCCCCTCCCAAATTCCTTCTTGACTCTGTGCAAGCACTGCTTAGAAGTAACAAAAACATTCGTGAGTTATCAACACCGTGTCCAGCCCAAATGCGAACCAAAAATTCATATAAGCTACGGCAAAGAAAATTAACTCTGTCTCAGCCAAACCCGGTACTGAGTGGTAGTCCCATAACATATAATTGTCAGAAAAGAAAAAATATATTAAGGGTGGAATAACAGCAGAAGGAGAAACACAAAGTCCCTTTACAGTTCTCTCTGTGGCAGTAAGCAAATTTTTCTGTTCTGCCCAGTACAGTTAACTAGATGAATTTTGTAGGATAGAACAAGTCAACAGGGATAAATTTTCGGAAATTGAGATATGCTGGCCATCACCCTGTTCCCTCTTTACAGACACATAGACACATAATTTGAGCTTGGCCCCTGCAGACCTGTACAAGGGAAAGTCTGATCGCTAGGGTAAACATTACAGACCAGGACTGCTCATCAAAAAAAAAAGGTGCCTTCTACCACCTTCCACGGTGATAAACTCTACCATTTTCAGACACTACCAGTACTATAGTTCTAAAGATTATTTCTGTTAAATGTGGTGGAAGGTTATTGATATGGCAGCTATTAATATTCTTTGCAATGATATGATTTTTACCATGCCAGGCATTTTTTTACTTATTATGCTTAGAAATTATAATGTTATGAAACACTCCTTGAATGACCGTTAAAAGTAGCAGGGGGAATTGGGGAGACTGAGGGATGTTTAGGTCCAGGAAAAAGAATTACACAAGGACTAACAACTTTTGAAGAATGTCTGTTATTTTTGCATTACAGGAATGTTTATTGGTGTCAGTGAGCCTTGTTCTTCCTGTGGGATATCATCACAAATGGAACGCAGTCTTGGCTTATTTCAAATATGTAAGAGAATCTAATTGCTATGATTAGGCTCAGTAAAATAGTCAAACTAAAGCCTTTTTTTAATATAAATTAAGGACTTATGTTTAGGCTTCAAACTTCTACATTACTATTTGAAAAAAAATCTGTGGCAAACATAGTCGCCAAGTACTTACGACCACTGGTTTCTCTACAGAGCCCCAGAATTACAGTGAATCTTTCTTAAATCCTCTTTCAACTCCTTCTTTTTGAATTTTCTTATAAAAAATCCTGAGATAGATTGAGCCTTTATAACACAGCTTTAAGACTTTAATATTCTGTCTTACGTTTGCACTAACTACTTTGATTGCTTTTCCTGAATTGATGATTGATGCACAGGATTTTATGTGCCATTGAATGCCACCTGTTGTATAATCATTTTAATTATTGAATTGCATCATTGTACCAGCACATAAAACCTTCACCTTATTTTAAAATGACAGATCTTATGATTCTGTATGATCTGTCCTTGCCATTAGCATCTTAGCTGTCATAATACAAATCAAGAGGCCCTTATTTAGGAGCTAGAGCAGGGATTCTCTTTTTCTTTATGTACTCTGAGGTGTGAAACAGAAAATAGTCAGATTACTTCAGGGCAATTTTGGGGTTTAAGGTAACACATCTAAAAGGGTGTCTGGATGAAATTAAATGTCTTCAGGATTTTATTTTAATCACTGTTACTACTAAAATGTGGGGTTAGTTGCAGAGTTAACAGTTTTGTTTTCTTTTCTTTAAATGTGGGATCAAAGCAAACCATAAAACTAGGGAGGTAATTTCATACATTTCATTCAACAATGTAAATTCAATCCTTAGAACACAACAAGCAGCTGTGAATTGAATGTACATGCTTATGGCTGTGGCTGTGATAAAGCCTTTGAAGAAAATCCCTTCTGTAAGCACATCAATTGAGGAACACAGAATATATATTCCACACCACTAGTTTCAGTGTTTTTTCTTTAACATGATACTCCTGCTTCATGTTTATCTACAAAAGCTTTTGTAAATATATGTTTTAAGATGCTACTTATGGTCAGTCTAATGACTTGAAGGTACAAAATAAGTAGTGCTCAGAATATGCAAATAAGCCATTATCAGAAAATCACATATATGAATACTGCACTTTTTAGACAACTTAAAAAGACTCACAAATAATCTTTTTCTTCCCTATGTAGTAACTTGGAGTTACTTGGAGTACTTGTAACTTGGAGATTCAGCTGTTCATCTCTTAAAGCAAATCCCTCTTCACAGTAATCTGAATATCATGGGCAGGTATATGTAATACAAAAAAAACTTCAGTAAGAAATAGAAACGTATGGAGCATATCCCTCAGTGGTATCTGCACATTATTTTTAATGGAAGTTTTACAAGAATGAATGAATAAATTAATACTCCATTCTCTCAATTCTAACCATGCCCTTGACTATTTAGGTTAGACTGCAGTCAGACAGAAGTAAAGAATGCTCCACATTTCCACATATATTGAAATGGAAAAGCTTTCTGGAAATTGAAATGAAAATCCTCAGCTCAGTTGTCTATTTTGTTGTTTCATATGATAACAGAACAAGATGTAACTTCATCTGTTCTTTTACTGTATCATATATACACAGCACCAGCCCTCATTTTATCTCTGAACAAAAATAATATATGCAGCTTTTATGTTGTGACATTAAAATAGGCTTTCCCATGACTGCTACTATTTTACAGCAAAATTTTATTTCCAGATGTAAAACCCTGGAAGTGACCTAAATCTATAACATAAATCTATGAGTAAGGCACAGGGTAGCTAAGCGGAAACAAAAAGCAATTGAACAATAGAATGAAAAAGAGTATTAGCCTTACATCCTCCTATTACTCAAGACCTAAACTCAAAACTGGGCTTGGATCATAAAAGAAAATTAGCTTGATCTTCTCATTTTGGCATCCATTTGTGGAAATCACAGTACTTCAATGGAGTTAACAGTCCCTGATCAAGAGAAACATGAAACTGAAAGTCCCTGAGTGTTCAAAGCAAGCAGATGGAAGTTGTTCTGGGATAAATTGCTTTCAGCTATTCCCTTCCTTGGGACCATATCTGACACGAGCCAGTGAAACTCATCTTTATTTTAGAGAGAGAGTAATAGATCAGATAAGTCTCAGGATGATAATTGGCATAAAAATTATTAGCAGAACAGACCTGGCATTGACCATGAAATGACAATAGTGCCTCAAGAATATTGAAGAACTGAACACACTTAACCTTTAATACTAATTTCAGTTTAGGATTTTTAAGGACTGAAAATTCCAGTTTCTTCTCATTTGGAAAATGTCTTTAAACCTTACAGAATTATTCAAATTCAACAGATCAACTTCCATGATTTGTGAGTTTGAGAGTGGCAGATTGACTCTGTATTATGCAGCTAAGTCCACCTAAATTTATTAATGAAATTTAATTCAGTGTGGGCTTCCATGGGGAATCAAGAAAATGGACATTACAATAAGGAAAGCCTCTACAAGAAATGAAATGGAAACCAAAAGACTCCAGCCTCATTCAGTTCAGCAAATCATTTTTGCCTTCTGGGCCAGAGTTCACTGACGTCACTGAATCATTTTACTTGTGCAACCAAAGGTAATGGAATGTGATTTTGGGAAAGGAAGAGGTATATAATCCCATGAATAACACTAACTCAATTTTCCCATTACTATAACTGAATTTCCTCCTATCTTCTATTTATGTACTCTAAGGTAAGATTCAATCCTACATCACCATTTGCTGGGGCTCCACCTTGAAAGGGTTTAGAGAAGTATCCAATCATTTACAAACAGCAGATAATGATGACAGCTATTTATACCTCTTATTCACGCCAAATGGGGCTTTAAAGTTAATTTCAAAATCTCAGTATTTTGAAAATGCTAAAGCACTTGATATAAATAGTTCAATCTCATTTCAAAAGAATTTTTAGGAAGAATGTTTCAAATAATAAAATGGTAGTATACTTAAATAAGACATTAGCAATAGGCCTGAATTTGAAAATAACTTTGTGAGGATAAAGAGAACCAGGAAAAAAAATTCATCCATAAAATATTATTTTAGATATTACATATAAAAAATATTAAAGTGGAATACCATCAGTTAAAAAAATACAATCCACTCTAACTTGAAAAGGTTTGTTGTTTCTGTTTTTTCCTTGTATTTTACAGGCAGTATGGAGCAGAAAGATCATCACAGAATCCTGCATTCTCAGAATCAGAGAATACTTTGGGTTGGAATCAACCTTTAAAGGTTATCTAATCCATACAGGTTATCTAATCCATATGAGAAGAGACATATTCAAGTAGATCAGGTCGATCAGAGCCCCATCCAGCCTGACCTTGAAGGTTTCCAGGGATGGGGCATCTACCACTTCTCTGGGCAACCTATTCCTGTGTTTCACCATGCCTATCATAAAAAAAAATTCTACCTCGTAGCTAATTTATCCTCATTTATATTAAAACCATTAGCCCTTGTCCTATCACAAAAGGCTGTACTGAAAAGTCTGTCATCGTTGTTGTTATAAACCTCTTCAGGTCTTTAAAGACGCCATTAAGCTCACCCCAAAACTTTCTCTTTTCACATTGAACAAATCCAATTGTCTCAGCCTTTCCTCCCAGGAGAGGTGCTCCATCCCTATAATCATCTTGGTGCCCATCCTCTGAACTCACTGAACAGGTCTATGTCCTTCCTGTGCTGGTGACCCCAGAGGTTGATGCAGTGCTCCAGGTGAAGTCATACAAGAACAGAGTAGAGGGGCAAAACCCCCTTTCCTGACCTGTTGGCCACACTGCTTTGGGTGCAGCCCAGGTTGGATTTCTGGGCTGTAAGTGCACTTTGCTGACTTCTGTCCAGCCTCTAACCCGCCAGCACCCCCAGTCCTTCTCCGCAGGGCTGATCTCAATCCGTTCATCCCCATCCTGTATTGATACCAGGAGTTGCCCCAAACCTGGTGCAGTACCTTGTGCTTGCCCTTGTTGAAGCTCATGAGGTTCACATGACTCCTCTTCTCCAGCTTGTCCCAGTCTCTCTGGATTGTCACTTATCACTCAGGTGCACCAACAGTGCCACCTATCTTGTTGTTGTCATCTGCAAACTTACTGAGGGTATACTTGATCCCACTTTCTATGGAAATGATGAAGATATTAAATATACTATGGTTCCCAATGTGGGCCCTTTAGAGATACCACTTGTCACTGATTGCCCTCTGGACATTGAGCCATTGACCACTGCTCTTTGAATGCATCTACAGCATCTGATTCACTTCTCAGAGTTTAACCAGAAATTAGATGGTAAAAATGCTGTAAGCATCTCATGTGCTTGGGAAGGTCTTGTCAAAGATTTTTCTAGTAATAAACACTCATTGTTCATTGTCTCTTCAAGGGCTATAGGTGCTACTAACATTATTTTGTTTACCATTGCTGACAACTTCAAGGTGATGTGCACTTTCAATCATAACTCTTCAGGCTATGTATCATTATTTTTCAAGAATTCAAGTCCTTTCAACCCTTTACAGCTGCTTCCTTTTCTCCCAAGACAATCTATATCAAGAGTTCAGTAAAATTGCCACATATTTCTGTATTTTAAAGGAAAAACATTCCAAAACTGAGTATTTAATATTTTCTTTCATAAATAAAAAGAGAAAAGCTGACTCCACACAAGGAAGTACTGTCATGAACTATGATCTCTGTTCAATATCTGTATTAATATCTAGCAAATAGATTTTCTTTATAACAGCACCTCTTACTTGTGCAGGAAGTAAGAAAAAAAAAAACATAGAATTTTTTACTAATATCAGCTGTTTAGTTTTTACCATTTTACTTGAACATGGATAAATGGATATTCCCTGAGCTGAGTAACTCCTGCAGATGTGGTGAGCTAGCAGGAGAAATGCAGATTTAAAAGAGGCATATCACAGGGAAGCAAGCAGCCGTGTATCAACTGGTCCATGGCAGCTATCCCTATATGTACTCCTGGCCTACAGCAAAGGCCAGATAAATGAGATTCTGAGTTTTCAGCACTCAGTGGGATGGTGCGTGCAGACAGTTCACACAGATCTGTGAATGGGTGATAACTTGTTCTCTACCATTAAATCAGTGGCTTGTTTTGGTCCTACATGTGATGGTGCACTAAGGCTTTGTATAGAGCAGTACTTTAATATATAAAATTTTGATTGAATTTACATTGTAGGCCTAGGCTAAAATGGACTTCCTAAAGTAAATTTCATGAGGTGCAACATAAATTGGAAATACTAGAAGTAATTTTGAGCACAGAATTATAGTATTTCTCTTATGGAGGCAGGGCTTTCCTGATTTCACCACAGTCTAACAGGTTTTCATTAGACTATGCTGGATATACATTGATTTTGAACAACCCATTTTTATATATAGACTTTTGTACCTGTCACTCTGTCTGTGAGGCATAAATTTAGCACAGAAAGTCTTTATATCATGTATACATTTATCATAATTAATACCCATCCTTGATGAAATGTAAGAAGCATTCGATATTACAAGAGGTATTTTGATATCAACAATACTAATCACAGGTAAATGTGATATCATTTTCAGAGAAGAACATGAGTTAAACATTTCTGAATTTGCCATCCGATGTGAGGAAGATTTTGAGAGACGTGACCCCGAAATAAACTTGTCTGAGAAAAGTTGTGAAATGCATGGCTTCATGTTAGAGAACTGAAGAGTAGAAGAGAGTAAATTCTGTAGTTGTTCTGGTAGATCCTTTCAAACAAGTCATTCAGATTCTGCTGGTTACTTCCCTCTGAGTCCCATAAGTTGTGTTTGACTTTCAGAAAGGACATTCAGCCATGATTTGAAGAATGCAATACAATGAGAATTCAAGCACTTCCTTTGTTCCAATGGTTAATCAATCTCACTTTTAAGAATATTGTACCTCATTTTAATTTTAACTTGTCTGTCTGCAGCTCCAAGTCATTGGTTCAGTGTTCTGTATTTTTCCCTTGAAGATACTTAAACACTATAATCAAATTATCTCTCAGAGATTGTGGAGTCTCCAAAGGGCATTTTACAGTTCCTTTCTGTACCACCATTCCAACATCCTTTTACAAAATGTCTATACCAGAGTAGTACATGCAATTTCTGTACAGGCTCACCACTGCTGCGAGTTAAAATTAAAATCACTTCGCTGTTCCAATTTGTGGCCCCCCCACCTATACACCAAAGAATCTACCAGCTCCTTGCTGCATAGCACAAAGATGAGTTTAGTTACTTGTCCTCTATAACCCCAAATTGACTTCCAACACTGCTTTTCAAAATGTCATACTGCACTAAGATTGTTTTCCTGATTTTCTTTTTCCCTCTCTAGTTCAAAGACGCTTTGTTTGGCAATCTATCTCTTAGATCAGAGAATATTAAAGCTACAGTGTCAGTAAGGTCATTATAACCATTATTTAAAAGTAGTGATTTTAACTGATGCCAGCTGACTTTACAGACTGAAACTCTAGAGATAAACTATGTATCTGTGGTCACATTACTATCACAGTGTAAAGAGGTACAGCTATTACACAGACACAAAGACAAATCAGTGAGCTAAAGTATGTAGGCATGGATATATATGCATATACAAACACTCAAAGATTAATATATTGCAATTTTCAATAATATTAATGCAGCAGCATTCGGCCCCTGATTGGGGCAATAGAGCTACATGGGCTCCATGAATCAGAAAGCTAAATATGATTCTTTATTAAGATCTATATGCAAGAGCAGAGAAGCAACAAGCAGCATACATGCAAGATAGACAAGCAATTTCCATCTGTCCAAAACATCCAGAATATATTGATAAGGCTGAATCCTGTACTAAGCACAGATTGGCTGACCTATGTAAACATCAGGACGCTATGAAGAATTCTCCCAGGGTTCTCAAAACAATCTTAGGGCCAAGTGCTTGGCCCATGTTGTAGGCAACATATTTACATCTTGACGCCATTATAATTTTACTGTTTTGGTAAGTTTAAATGAAAAATTCTTCTTCCTTTTTTTGTGCATCTAAAATTTTATCATGCCATCTGCACTTTACAAGAGCCTGAATGCTTCAATATAATTCTGTTTTCTATTAAAAAAAAAATTATATTATCTGTGTAGCTGCTGGAAGTTCTGGATTTGCAATGAACAGCTCTCATTCAGGCAGGCAATTTCTAAAGCAAATCATAGAGCTTTTGGTACTTCAAATTCCTCAAAGTTGAAGTACTGGGAAGACGTCAGTGGACAGAAGAGCTTTCTAGTGCTTTCAGCTTATTATATAATGTGGGAAATAATAGCATCTCAGTGTTAGAAAAATTCTGAAGTAAAATAACTATCACTACTGAGGTCCCAGAGTAGGTTGAGTTCAGGGTTTGATTGGTTTTATTTCTGATTTTTGAAGTTTTTTTGGTGGGGTGTGTGGTTTATTGGATGGAGTTTGTTATAGTTATGTATTATTTATTAGGCTTAAGAGTTTCTTTACTTCCACTGTGTTGGCTTTATGCCAGTGTAGGTCAACTGTGTCAAATGATTTAGGCTGACACGCAGAGAGACATGAGTTTAAACTGTGACTTCAAGACCTTTTCTGTTGTATTATATAGTGGACTCAGTACAATGCTCATGCTCTACTGAGATTTTGAGGTGAACTCAGATTTATTTGATCCATTCATACTGTTCAAGTTCTCTAAGAAGAACCAGAAGAAAAGAATAGAAGACACCAAGAGAACTACCACATAATAAGGCATAAGATAAATACAGCCTGGACTCAGTCCTTAAAACTGCTGTTCTCCATGTGTGTGATTAGATAAATTGCCAAATGATCCTGCAGCATAACTCTCACCACACTACAAGGCAACAATGGAAAACATCCCTGTGAAATTGACAGAGGAAAATTCCTTATGGATTCCAAAGCTGACAAAACTGATGGAGATATTTCATTACTCTCCTATCCTGCTTCAGACAAAGAAGATAAGCTTTATTTAATTTCTTGCAAGGAAGCCAATAGGCCAGCTTAATCAGATAAGCATGTTATTGCAGTGACTGAATGTGTGAAGTTCTGATTTTTTGGCCCAGCTGAAAAACCTGATGAGTAAATATCATTGCAAAAGTTAGGGCTACACCTCACACACTAGGGACATTGGTATTTGAAATGGCTCCACTTGTCTGACCCCAAAAGCAGGATCTTCAGTAAGCACAGCATACACCCAACTCTGAAGACACTGATGGGCTTTAAAGACCTAGGTGCACAGCTTCAGCTGCTCAGGGACCTTTGCAGCTCCTTCTCTCTACAGTGCAGAACCTCCCTTACATTATCACCATTCTTTATCCTAGAAAAGCCTCATTTTTTTAAAGTTTACAATATGAAACACACACACAAAATTAGGATATAAAAATAAAAAATGCAAAACATGGCTAGCTGTGCCTAATCCAATATAACAAAATTTTGGTGTATGCAAAAATAACTCGTTACATGCTAATTCTGTCCTTTCAAATTTTTAGTGACCATCTATTTCTCTCCACAGCTAATGCCTAACAGATCTTCCCCTTCGGGAAGAATGAACTGTCTGTAACTGTCTGAAAAGCAGAACACATTTGGCAGAAATAAGCATAATGAAGATAAGTGCTAACAAAACATGCTAAACTCTGTCCGGGATGCAGGCTTTCAAACTGCTATTTCCAGCTTCCAGTTGAGAAACTATTTCAGACAACACAAAAAGCTGTATCTAACACTTTCTGACAGTGCCATATTGTCTGGGACTCACACGAAAAGGAGGTACATGAAAAGGCAAGGATGAGTTCACCTTCATTGCTACTAAGACTTCTAAACTATCAAAATAATCAGAAAATTATAATCAAAACACAGGGAGAAAGTAGCCAGCTTGTCTCCCAACAGCTTCAACTGGAAGATCAATGGGATCTTGGTAGTATTGGTGTCATCTACCCTTTAAAATTATTCAGATGTTTCTTTAAAGAGAATTAAAGAAAAGCAAGCTTTTAGAGTGAGAACAGAATAGCGATAATAGAACAACTCAATCAGGGGAAGAAAATTGCATTATACTCTACAGAGAGACCAGAACAGAAAGTTGTACACTTACCATTGATTGGGACAAATAAAACACAGTTAATAAACAAATCAGAAAGGTACCAAAAGCCACTGAAAATGGCAAGAAAAAGAGCAAGCTGAAAGCCTATGCAGAACTTTAAAAGAGGGCTGCCCAAGCTTTGTGCAACTGATAGGTACATTAAAAACGGAAGAGAGCTAATCTGCATGTAAAGAGGGAATTCAAATTTTCTCCTTAGTTTTTGTTAATAAAGAAATTGACTTAAAATTGGTGCTACATGGCCTGAGGAAAACAGAAAAAAGCATCTCAAGGTCTGAATGCTACTTTTTGCCTGCGTCAATTACTTTCACAGTGGGTTCACAACCACTGTCCTCAGCAGGGGTCAAAACTGTCTCCAGGTGCAGTCCCTGGGAGATCTGAATTAAGGCACCAAGAGAGTTTGCATTCACTCTACCTTTCTTTGTGCAATCAATTCCTCATAAAGGGACCTAGGGGAGTGTCTCGTTTTCACTCCTCTCACCAAATACCCATAAGAGAAATTATACTAAATTAGCCATATCACCAACCTTAAAAGTCTTGAAATTTGATTTCAGGTGAGAAAATATGTTAAAATAATTTTTTAGTCTTACAAAGAATACAAAATACTGTTTTCCTGGATTTTTTCATATCCTTTCATAAAATGGAAGGCCGTTCCACTTGTTTTCTAGAAAAAGCTTTCATAATATGCTGAAGCTTTACTGATAACCTGCACTTGCAAAATAAAAAACTAATGTTATAAGGTTACATGGGATCCTGTACAGTGATACGTTGAATAAGTAAAATAAACTGTCTTTTACAGAGGTGCTAAAAAAAAAGTATATCTGCAGACTTGGTTCTTTCTCAGCTCAACCCATGTAGGCAGCAGGAGCTCATCCATCTGTGCCAGGAGGGCTGGTGAGGTTGCTCAGGAACTTGACATGGTGCAAAAAACAGAGTTAGCAAGGCAGAAAATTAAGCCATGTGGCCATCCCTGTGCAGAGTGCTAGATTTATTCACTGCTGACTTTTTTTGTGCAGAAATAGAGCAGTATAGACATATCCACAGCTTTTACTGTAAAAAATACAATGAGGACAAGTGTGATGAGTTCTATAGACTACTGCTATGCATAAATTACAGAATGAAGGTGTTCTGATGAAAAGTATAAAATGTAATTGTTCAAAGATGATGGATCTTCTTCCTCAGATATTTGCAAAATGAAGAAAGATTTCAGTGCCAATGCCAGAGTTGATAGCAAAAGAATGAAGAAAGGAAACCCTAGCTGGGGAAGTATGCTTAGTGACATTAGGCAAATACAGACGTTTTATGCTTATCTCAGCCTTTTTGTTTATGCTTATCTCTTAGCCTTTTTGTTTTGTGAGAAGGTTTATTNTTTTTTGGGGTGGGGGGGGAGGTTGGACCTGGCAACTAAAAAAATCCACACACTTTCCTTTCCTGTTTTGCAAGTACCAGCCCCTCAACAACAAATACTTTCATAAGAACTGCAAAGGGTATGTATTGGAATCCAACTGGTATCCCATAAAACATTCTGATCTCCTGCTGCTTATTTAATATGATGATTCTCCATTTCATTTTCAGATCTCCAGAAATGGAGTAACTTGGAATTCAGCAGCATAAGAGACTAACTTGTCCCACTTCCAACTTCTAGCTCTTTCAGCTTTTTCTTCTTACATGTCCAAAACAATATAACCTCCAGGAGAGAGACTTTTTGGTATATTTTTTATTTGGGGTTTTTTCTTTTTTTCATCCTTCAAAATTTTTGCAGAAAGGATACCTCAAGGTTTTTTCCCCTCTTAGTATCGCCTTCATTTTGCTGTAAGGAATATAGTCATCGTTAATTCCATGTGATAAAATTTTATACGGGAAGTCATTCAATTATATAATTACAGTTATTTAAAGCATCTTTTGGAATAAATATACTAAATACTCTGAGCTCACCATATTCGTAGCAACTTTAGTCACAGCTGGCAATATTAATTTCTCTAATTTCTGCCTCCATTTTTCTCTCATCTTTTACTTTGTGCTTTCTCCTGGCTAGAGACAGAATTTTGCACTTAATGTAACACTTCAACCAGAAAAGAGAGCTGAAACCATCTGGTTAAGACCTTGGGTTTTACCTAGCATACACTGTGATCAGAATCAAGCTGATTTCCAAGGGGCTTTGGCAAATGTATTTGCACCTGCAAATGGTGACCTTTTTGCAGTTTGCATGCCCTAGATCAGTAAACAGATGCATTAATAAACATCTGAAAAAGAAAATTCCTTTGGACATAGCTCATCTGTGACCACTTGAAAAAACTGTTTTGTCTGGTGCTTTGGCTGTAAGGGATAATTTATGAGCTGTGTCCTCAGAGGACAGTCGTCACTTCTGTCTCTTTTATTGCCACAAACACATGAATCTGCTGGGAACACAGGAACACCATTGAGAGCAGAAGGAAGATGCATCAACAATGGAAATACATCATACATAAAAGTGACACACACACAAAAGACCTATAAATAAAATAACAAATTAGCAACACAACCAGGCAGCTTCCTTGTTGTCAATATCCATCATCAGAGGAGCTAGGGAGGCATGAGACAGGCAATGTGCTGCTCTGATTCAGCAAACCTGCAGATCCCCGCACTCATTTGATGGTCAGTGCATGTAAGGACCATGGTTCCCCTCAAAAATGCAAATGAATTCTGAGTGGACCACACCTGTGCATAGAGTTAATGCCATGCATATTGATTATTTTTCTCTCCTTGCAGAAAGGGGACAGGGTATTTATAAACAGGTTCACTCATCTATCCAATGGAACAAATTCCCCAGCATTTTATTACATAAATTTCCAGGTGAGAGACTTTATTGGCCTCTGAAGCTTGATAAAGAAGCTCATGTGAGTGAATCCATGTACATACACAAATGTATATGAGGAGAGGAAAAGAGACAGAGTAGGATAAAAGGCCACCACATTTTGTATTCTTTTTCTTCCTTTAAAGAAGTTAATTTATAATTTAAAACTATTTGCATAATTCTAACTTGTTTATATAGCAGTGAGCTCTGTAATTTTACATAGGAAGTTACAGACCAATAAAGAAAATAATCTCTTATTAGAGATAATTAACTGAGGAGCAATAGCTAAGTAGGAAAAGAAAAACATATACATATAACAGCAAGGTATCAGCCAGTTGGTAAAAAAAAATGTTTATTTTATTTTATATCATTCTGGACCACGAGTAAAGTGGGTCTCCAATTCCACAGATAAATTCATCGTTTTCACTCCATAAATACCAATAGCAAGAATGACTAATGAAGCATTTATTAAATGTAATGTTACAAAGAAAAGTACTAGCTTGAAGTGGTAGAGATGAGTATGTTCTTATTTTGTCTCTAGGTTTGAGAGAAATTGCTAATGATAGGCCAAAATTCTATGTAACTGTAGAATTTTAAGAAGAAAATTGAATCAATGCTTTAACATATCAAAAAATAATTTGGAGCTTTATTTTTTTTTCCTAAAGTAGCATTTACATCTATTTTTTAATTGTGAGGAAAAGAAAAACTTTTCTCATATACTTACATAAACACACAAATGTATACCTGTAGATGAAGGGGGGGAAAAAGCAACTTTTCTTGATTCTTTACATGGAACAAAATACTGTGGCCCAACATTGGAATTATTCCAATGGTGTAAGACAATTTAGATATTTTCATTAGAAACAAAATCAAAAGATACTTGCCTATCCAAATACTAAATTGGAGATCTGGGGCAAAGTATGTCTTCACACCTAAAAATATTCAATTTAAGGTCTTAATCATCTCTAACCTAATTCAATTAACTGTGGTTTACTAGTTTTACTAGTTCTGTGCTGTGGGGTTTAACCACTTTAACTGCTTTAAGGAAGCAGACAATACAACACTTGTGGTTTTCTACATTGAACAAGAGCAAAAGGAGAAAACCATAAAGTGCCATTGTGCAAACTTACTCATCACACTATCTCAAAAAAGAGATTACAGAACTGGAAAAACACAGAGAAGGTAACAAGAAAGAACAAAGTCACTGAACAATTAAGGAACACTGAGGAAACTACTCAAAACTTCAGGATCAGAAACTGTCACAGGTTCTATGTCATCATGACTTAGATATGACACTCAGCTTATGATGTCATGATTCTCATAAAACTGAGTGATTAAAAAATAATGTATTGGGAAGTATGTATCTAAACTCTGAGTCCATTTCTATAACCTGATGCAAGCCAGCATCAAAGGCAGATTTCTAGAAATGTTCATCTGATATTACCAGAACATTGTGGATAAAACAAATTAATGGGAGTTGAAAAGGCTTATGAAGATAAGCTTCAATAAACACCCTCTTCAGAAACCTCTTTTCTACCCTTGTCATAGAAGATTCTCTCTCATGGGAAACACAAGGCTCAGCAGAACTCAGCAGTGTAATACAGTAAAGCTGTGTTTTAAATGTTATTAGATCTGGGAATTTGGTAGTGTACTTTAGTCAAACAGGTTGGGGTTTTTTGTTTGTTTCTTTGTTTTTACTACCAGCATATTAAAAAAATAAAATAAAATCTGACTTTCCCCACTCTTTGAGGCCATTCTGTATGGTCTGTGGATGTGCACTCTGTCTTTATCTGGAGCTAGCCGTCATTGGGGGGAATGTTCTCTGAAGCCATCTACTGTTCATTTTAAGATCAAACACCCAGAACATCTGATCTTCAGTCAGGTTTTACAAATCAGACTTTATTTTCTGTTAAAAAAAGTTTCCCACAAGACTTTTTTACCAGATGGTGGAAAAATTATATATTATTAATGCTATCCAATTCCATTAGAAATTGTGTGTTTGCTATCTAGGGCAAAGAGATAATTCATAGTCTCCATCTGGAAACATCCACTCCATAGAATGTTTGATTCTGAAGATGTTTTACATAAGCAACAAAAACAAGAAAGTTTACTCAACATTATTGCAGAATTATTAAAAGTTTTTCCTTTTTTATTTTTAAAGCCCAAAATGTAGGCAGGTAATGGAACTTAATGTATCATTCTGGACTGAATCTAATAACATCATACCACAATTTACAAAATAGATTTTTTTTTTTCCCCATTAGGTTTAGAAATATCCCTAGGAAACCTGCTTGTTTTGTTCCTGTGGAAAATGTCACAACCACAGAATATTGGTCGTTTTCATCCAAGAGATGTTGGTATTAATATTAAAACTGTCTGAGGCAAGACACTTTTATCTATATTTCATTGCACATTTAGATTCAGTCTTGTGTTTTACTGAACCCATCTGCATCTCTGTCTTTAAAATGTTCAGTGGAAAGAATTCTCCTCTCTGATTTGTACCTTGATCAAACAGAGTGAAACAAACACATTTTGGAGACCATCTACAGTAAATTGTATTGTTTTATCCACTTTTCTCTCTACATTTTATCAGCTTAAGAAGATGGGCTAAGTGAAGCACCAAAAAAAAAAAAAAAAAAAAAAAA
>VWZN01020976.1:50195-70670 GCA_013396955.1 Regulus satrapa | reverse complement strand
AAAAAAAAAAAAAAAAAAAAAAAAAAAAAAAAAAAAAAAAAAAAAATTAAGAGCTGTTAGGATCACAGACCCTTAAGGAAAAAAACTTTATCATACAATGCTGCATGAAAGAATGTTTTACCTACTATGGATGGCAATTAATATTTTTAAACATAAATCAGCCTTTTCCAGTATTTTGGAGCCAATAAAAACAAATAAAAATGTTTAAAGTCTACCCCCCCATACATTCTGCTCATCAAGCACAAAAGTCACTATCTCATACTATTTCAGTGTCATGGGTAATTCTGGTTCTTTTCAGTTACAGAAAACGTAAATGCAAAATTTTCAAGCTACCTGCAAAAACATCTATTTAAATATTTATCAACACACCTGAATAACTTGCCTTTGGAGTGCATGAAACTTTTCTCCTGTGATAACATAACTATTTGAACAAGAGTCTCCAAAATCACTAACCTAAGACTACCACTGTCAAAGACTGATTATTGCTTGTTCCCTCACTGGGGCATCCCAACTTCCCAGTTCCTCAACCAGCCCTGCCAACACATGAATTGGCAACTGCCCAGCTCTCCCTGTGACCAGCCCACCTAAGTGGTGGCCTTCATATCTCAGAAGTCTCTGGAAGCAAACAGAAATGAGATACAGCTACTAAGGAGCAGCACTGTATATAAAATAAATATAGTTTATCAAATCAGGATTTTTCCAGCACTATTCCTAGAGGAGATCAACTTTCCACTGGAGCAATATGGCAGAGGTGTCTCTCAGCTTCCCTGACTGAGTATGCTGAGTGCACAGAGCTGACTTACACTTGCACTGTAAAGTCTTTGGAGAGCAAGAGTCTTTCTATTTATGTCTGCAAAGTCATTTCCCTGTCCATGAGCAGAACGCGTAGGTATATTGATAATAAAAAATAATCACTAACAAAACAATAGCACTGCACTAAAATATGAAACCATAACTCTGCTCAGGATTTTTACTTTATTGCTTTTGTATTGATATATTGCTGTACTGTATGCCAATACATATGGACAAATATATTTAAATCATACTTAATATGGCATACCTATTCCACTTAAGCATCCAGGGAAATCTCTTTTTGGGCTTTTCGACACTAAATTGATTTCAATGAAAAACAATTTCTTTAGTCTTTTCAAACAGAAATGCTTCTGAGTGAAGTAGCAACTCAGTATTTCAGCCTCCACTTATTTGAAAATCACACATCCTGCATCGTATGATGGTCGCTGCTAGAATACAGTACATGGATGACTCCTGCTAAATTTGAAAACAAGCCATACAACAGGCTCTTGAGGGATAGTGATGGATCTGGTTGTCCAAATTAAATGTAGCTACCAGAAAAAAAAGGAAGTTCTTTAGCTTTCCCAAGCACTGTATTATGACACTCAGAGCCACGTTGCAGGACTGCTTTGAATAGATGGACCTCTCCAGACAGAGTATGTACAATTTCTACAGTGTCAATTTGAATGTAGCAAAGGGTTAGGACAGATTTTGAGCAGAGATCCACCCTAGAAACACTGCAGCTTTGTGGCACATCTCATCTGTAAAGTGCTACACAAAGGAAATTAAGTCAACAAAGGCTCCCCCTTGTTTTCAGAAGTAGAAATGAGCATGAGAGCCTGCTATCCTTGGTATAAGCATACTGATGAAATTCACAGAATATATGTAGAGGAACCTGCTTCACAAAATTGTAATGCAGAATGCAGTGGGGGACTCCAGTTTTGCAATGCTCTGAAGCAAAGGAGACCAGTGATAGGGGAAACAGAGAAGATATTTTCCTATTTGTGTTCCCAAGTTCTCTGACTTTTTCCCCTCTAGTGCCTTTAACTTTTTTTTTAATACTTCTAATAGATTGAAGAAAACATCTACTGAATACAGAAAAAAAAATTTCCCACTGATTTTCACTGCAATGGAAAAAAGGAAAAGGAAGATTTATACACCCCATGTACTCACATTATGAACTACACTTGACAGTATTAGTCTGATCACTGTCTGGCAAGTCCCTGGTGAAAACAAGTTCTGTATCTGAAAAATACAGACTGCTAGCTGATATTTGCAGTTAAAAGTGAGCTAAAACTGTTGCATATAGGTAAAGCCTTATAAAATAAGGGCCTTGTAACCTGCTACTTTGGCTAAGTGGAGAAGGACTTTGGGAGAGGAACTCAGCGGGAATAGGGGTAGAGAGACCCGAGAGATGTGCTGCATGACTGCCGTGTGGCCACATCATGATGTGCTTGGGCTTGGGCTTGTTGGGCCTTGAAACTACCTCAACTGATAAGCTGCTAACTGCTTTAAAAGGCCAGGGTTTTGCAATAAAGAAGCTCTCCTTTGCACTGCCTTGGGACTCTGCTTCGCTCTGCATTGTCTCATGAAACTAAGAGGTGACAATGACTGTGGCAGCAAAACCACCAATCAACAAGAAATCAAATTTGGCACAGAAGTAACGCTTTGAAGTCCTGTCATGCCAAACAAAATCTTTCCTTCCCCACCTGAGAATGTTTGCCTCTCTAATATATTCAGAAATAAAGAGATTATATTAAGGATCATGAGCTGTTTTCATTACATATTAGGTTATATATAATTCATATTTTCAAGCTTCTTTGCTTAACATGACATCTAAATCCGTAATTTTTTAAATGGAAGTTGAAATTCCAGTGTAATCACTGAATCTATAGCAGACCTTCAAGGAAAAGCACTTATTGTATTAAAATTATTGCATTAAAACCACAAGAGCTGGCAACGAGTCTGATCCTGACAGGAGCTTTAGTACTTTCGAATTTTAGCAGTGCTAATTAATGATTAGTAAGCTTCTGTTTCACACAAGAGTCCTGCACTTTCCAAACTTATTTAAAAATTTTTGTGTACATATTCTAGCAACATATGATATCCAGAAAAGTCCTAAGTATAATATCCCAAACATGGAGATTGTAAAAAAAAAATTAATTAATTAATAGATGTTAATAGTAAAAATAAAAAAAAAGAGGAAGTTTTTGTTGTTTATTATACTTGGACTTATTTATTTTCCTGATAAAATAGTTTGCATAAATGTTAGTTCTCTCATCATATGACTGTTGGATAATTTAGGGAGGGGATTTAGAGATCCTTTTATTGCATTGAAAACAAATAATTAAAAAAAAAAAACCAGCCTTTACTGAAGCCTTAAATTAATTCATGCTAATCAATATTATTAAAACATCTTTTCTGTGTCTATGAGAGGAAAATTTTAAAAATTTAAATCTTTATTCTGTAGTTAAGGTGGGTGAACCAGGAGTTAAATAAGCAAAACTGGTTTTAAAAAATTATCTATCATATTTTCCAACATTTAAAAGAATATCTTAGCACAGGTCTGAGAAATAACTTAGAGATTCCTCACTGCCCAGGGGAAGAGGACTGTTGTGGAGAACTTTATATAACTTTAATTTATCTATCTAATTTTTCAAGACCTCAGAAAGATTAGCAGTGCTTCATCTTAGCAGCCTGCAGTCACAAATACCATGCCCTGCTACAGCTGTCTGCCTGCAGCAGAAATTGTCTTAGATGGATTTTAGCCTCCATCTTCACCTCATTCTGCCTATCCCATCTTTGTTTATTCAAACATAAGTACTTTGCCACCACCACCACCATCACCATCATCAACACCACTTCTTTGGGGCATATCTTAGTCTTTACTTGCCCCACTTGTCAGCACCTCAGCCCACTTCTGCTGCATTCATCTCAGGTAAAGCATCTTCTTTCTTCTTGTTGCTCTGGAAACTTGCAGCACCTGTGTGAGTGCATGGCAGGGGCTTCCAGTGGTGGCAAAAGCAGCAGAAGCAGCAGAAGGGGTTGTGACAGTCAGCTCCATGCATGCCCAGTGTTTCTAATTCTTCACCTTCTCCCTTGGGTCACTGGAGCCACATAAAAGTGATTCATTCTGACAGTTCACAGACAAGGCCAAGACATCTGGTCCTGGAGCAACTGTGTGTTCTTAGAAATAGTTAAGTATAGCCCAACAGCACGAGTTCCATCACATGGGAAATTTTCCAATGAAAATAGACCCTGAGCAAGCTGAAAACGCTATTGCAGCTACCAAACTTCAGTAAACATTTTTTGTTTTACTAATTTTCTTTAGTCACCCCAAACAAACCAGCTAGATCCATGAATCTAATGGTCACTTTCCAGTTTATACTTCTGCAGCTATTTTATATGAATTGTCATCAAAACCTGGAAAAGGATCAAACCACACACACAGGTTCTTTTTACAAAAGTTCTAATACTGAGAAATATTACTAATTCATTGGGTCATACAAAGTTTGGAGTAAGAGATAGACAAGAGACTAAAGCAATAATGATTAATTTTTCATAATGTATGATGTTTTCTTTTGACTTATTTGTCGCTTGTTTTTAATGGATTGCTCTAAAATGCCACAGCACATCAGCTTACCCAGACGTGATGGTATATTTTTAATGCATGAGAACATAACATATTCCTTTAAAAAAAAAATTTACTAATTGTGAGAACTGACAGAAAAAACTGGAAGAAGCAGAGCATAAAATGTTACAAATTAAATTTTATGAAAGTTATGCCTGCTACACAGTGAAGCACAGCAGTGCACTTGTTAGAATTCATACTGATCTTTACCCCAATTATTATGTTGTCTAAGTCATTAGAAATTTAGTGTTATATCCTAACCTAACTTTCCTGTCACTGTGTTTGACATCAGCCAAAAGGGTAATGATCAAGTATTTAATCAACAGCTTTCTCTTGAGGTAAAAGTATTTTTAACCCTCTTTTGGAGTTCCTCTATCAACTAAAATATCATCCACACTGTTGGGGAATTAAGCCAGGTAAGAAAGTCTAACAGACCTCTGCAGTTCTCCATTTGATCCATTATTAGAGTCCAATAACAGATTTGTTATTTTAGAGTGTAAAATTTACACTTGCACAGCAATGTCTTCCTCACAACAGGAAAAATAAAAAAAAATAAAAAAAGAACACTTTGGGGTGAGTCCTCACAGACTGGGAAAACCTCTTTTCTCACCAGTTTCTCCCAAACTTGCTATTTCAAATAAGCCTGAAGCTCCTGCAGAGGTATATGAATTTGTCTAGAAGCATTACCTTGCCAAATTTATTTTTGAAAATGCACAATTTAATTATTCCTAGGTTCCAAATGCAAGAAAGGCTGCCTTATCTGTGGAAGTGCATCCCTCCTTTTCTTTCACATTTGCTTTTTATCACTGAAATTCTCATGGATATGAATGGTTGCCTATATGTTATGAAGTACAGTGACTTGGAAAGAGATGAGAATGTGGTTAACAGGAAAAAGCCTTTGATCTGAAAAGATCTTTTTGCGGGAAAATGGCATGTGTTTTCCTTTATATCATGAGAAAATACTAAGCTGAAGAATTTTTTGCATAAGGAATAACATGCAAGTATCATACAACATTCTGGTTTTCCCTCTGCTGATTTGGGAGTTCCCACACTTTAAAACATAAAAACACACTAACATTCCATGTTTTATCTTAACCAAATCATGTCCATACGCATTTGTGCATATAAAAGTGATTTTCCATTGCAAGGTGTCCCTAAAGTAAACTTGAAGGAAAAGATCTTCTCTGAACCAAATGAATCAAATGTATGTTGCTTAGTCCCTGGAGAAGATAAACAAGGGAACTACAGTGCTACAACACCTTAGTTACTGAAATATGAGCAGGCATCCTCCTTGTACATCCCTCACCCCATTCTACAGATTAGATTCCCTCTCACTACAATAAGGTTTTCTGTACTCACAGGACGATGAAAGGAGGTGAAAATATTTGTCTCTGTTCCTTCACATGTTTTTACATGATTCATAACACTGAAGTTTACTTGCTGTGCTGGAGGAATCTGCTTCTTGATTAATACCAAGCTTTTCAAATCATACATTTAAAAACTATTGATGCAGAATTATACCACTAGCTATTTCTATATTACCAATCATCAAAAAGCAAGACTTTCTTTAATCAGTTTGACAAAAAAAAAAAAAAAAAAAAAAAAAAAAAAAAAAAAGAAGCAGAGCAAAATAGCTTTTCTTTTGAAAGAAATGCTGCTGAACTTTTAGATTGCTTCCATTAACTTTGGATGGATGTTTATTTGTTAGCCTGCATGACCAGACAGGTAAGGCTATCTTCTATCTCTGCCCAGTAAATTAGAGTGAAGTTAAAAGAAAGAGAGAGAAAGCTTTATGCGCAAACTTCTGTTTTGTTCTCAGTTTCTAATAGTAACTTTGGCTAATGTGAATCCCCCTAATCTATTGTCAATGCTTAAAATCTTCTAGTAGAAAAAACTATTACAATTTATAGCAAAATGCTCAACTTACAATGTTATAATTTACCTCTGTGATTTGCATAGTTAAGTACATTGTGGCATTTATGAAACAAAATATTTCAGCTGCAGAGTTTGTTTTACTCAGTCAAAATTATAAAAATCCCTTCCTTTGAACCAGTGTCTATTTTCATAAACAGATCCACTTATTCTTTAAGAGGTTAAACATTATTATTAAATGATCTTTATAATTATTGTTATATTATTTAAGAATTACTATTAGAAAATTAGCTATTTTCAATTATTCCTGCTGCTCCTCACAATGGATAATTCCTTACCTTAAGAAGGCATCAATGGACAAGCAGTAGAAATCACACTGTCCACATTGGACCAGAAGGTACAGAGTCATTACATGCACACACAGATAAGCTGCATGCTTCTGAGGTCTTAGCTCCATAAATGCATTCTCTTCTGTGATGATATAGACTCAATTATCACATTTTGCACTCATTTTCAGTAGGCAAAGAGAATTATCAAAGAAAAGGAAGCATCTCTACTAAAAAAAGTCTATTGGTAACAAAATCCCCAATTTAAGTCAGAGAAAGGGGAAAGGTTCACTTAGATCACTTAATCAAGTCTTCCTGTAATAGGAGTAGGGAAAAGCTTAAAATTATTCCCAAAACATCTACCTAGGCCACTAAACAATCACAAATACCTTAAACCTACTAGTACAAAAATTGCAAAAGTCATAGTAAAAAGTGCTAAAGAAAGAGCACAATGGGTGTAACAGACTTCAATTTTTTTTTTTTAAATATCAATCAAAAAAGGGGGAATGCCTTTAAAATGAAAGAGGGTTCAGAATTGGCATTAGGAAGAAATTCTTGATTTTGAGGGTGATGAGGCATTGGCACCGGTTGCCCAGAGGAGCTGTGGGTGCCACACCCCTGGAAGTGTTCCTGACCAGCTTGGATGGGGACAGTACAAGGTATCCCTGCCTGTGGTGTCCAAGGCAGTGTGGTTGGAAACAGAGGATATTTAAGGTCCCTCCTCACCTAAGAATTTTTTAGCTTTCAGAGTTTTATAGCAAGTGGATAGAGACTTGGATGATTTAAATTTTTCAGACAGTATATCTAGAACATAATGAGCTATGTCCAGGGACAATGGAGAGTTATGATATTATTTCTGTGACTGAGTAGAACATCATTAAGCTGATAGAGCATTTATATATCATAATATCATAATGTGTTTTCAAACTGAGGATGAATATGTTTTAGCAATATAAATGTTTTGTTAACAGAAAATATTACCACTGTGTATTCTAAGACTCGCCTTCTTTTCAGGTATCCTATATTCAGGAAAAAAGATTATAAGAGAGGCTAATAAGGAAATAGATACAGTTTAGTTGTCAAAGATAACATATTTGATTCCACTTTCCACTTGACTGGTAGTGGACATCTTGCTCTGGTGGTGGTGCATCCCATCTCCCCACCCTAGGCTGCACTATGATCTGAGAAACTTTGTCACGCTGTTGTTTTTATTTTAAACTTGGTTTTTGCAGATAATTTTGCCAATCATTCTTTAAGGGACCTTATCACACTCATTTGTGATACCACAAGATGACTAAGAATGAATCCCATACCTGAGTATTCTCCCTGAGCTAAATGCATTTATTCTTAGCTGTATGAATATAACTTGTAGCTTGAAAGTGTTCAGATTTGAGAAAAGCAGCTATTTAAACCACTTGGTACTCCCAGATGTATATTAGCTTCTATACAGCATACTCCTGCAGGGATCAACCCACCTGTGCTCTGTCATAATTCTACCTTGCGCTGGAAAAAGGCTTCTGTGGAGGGACAAGCTAAACCAGTGTGGTCGGGGAGGTGCTAATGTATGTTTCATAAAAGTTTAACACAGAGCAAGTTCCCCTACAAGTACGGTTTTCTTACTGAAAGTGCCAGTCAGTTGTTCCAATACCAAGTCTAGCATACAGAAAAAGTAAGAATTTAAAATCATGTGATGTATAGAACATCTTTTAAATTTTTTTTTTTATTAATGAGGACATTGTTAGAAGTTAGCTCTGTTACATTCTAAGACCTCACTTTTTTTTCTTTCTTCTCTCCTTTTATGCTTAACCCTGTAAAATATGGTAAGGTTTACCAACATCTTCCCCTTGAACACACACACGCACGCAAACACACACATATATATACACAAGCCTCTTCTTTTCCCATTCATTTTTTCCCTGATTTCCATAAGGGAAAAAAAATAGGGGAAAAAAAGTGTCATATTGATTGCATAGGACATGTAAAATACTCACTAGATCCACATTACTCTGGCAGAAAAAAGGAATAGGCAGTTGGCCTTGTCCTGCCCTGAGGTGAAGCTGGATGAACAGCACATGGAAAACTATGTAGGTGACATGAGAGATTGCTGGACATGTCAGAGTTTAATCTAAGAATCTGATGAAGATTACAGATGGTGCCAGAAAGGACATCAGGACTTGGAAGATGGCTAAAAATCAGTTTTTTGAAAAATTGCTGGACTTCAAAGATGATGGAGGGGAGTATTAGGACTTTTTGGAGAAAAGATTCTTGCAAGGCCAGCAATGCTTAGATGACTATGTGAATAATACCTTATGAGACACAGATTTGCTTGGCTTCAATACCAAAGCCAGATTTGTGCAGAACTGTATTATAACTGGGATCAAGGAAAAAGTTGCCCAGATAGTTTATTATCTGTTGTGTTACTTCAAGAGCCTGAGGGACCAGTTTATACTGTAAGTTACTGTATCACAATATGACCAAGGAAGTAGGTCTCTCCATGAGGAAATGTTGCTTTTAGCTGAGGTTGAACAGAGATTACACTGTTCAAAAAGCCATGGGAGAGGAACGAGTCATAGAAGAGTCCTTCTCCAAACATCCACTCCATCTCTTGCTGATTGTCTACGCTTCCATCCTCGTACCCCACAGCAGCAGCTGAGCACTGGAGATGACAAAGCTACATCCAGTAAATTTTACCTTAATGTTCACAACATGTCCAAGGGCATAAAATTATTTTAGGTGATTGAAGAATTTAACCTTCAGGCCAGATAAGGGCTGCTGTGTTTTAATGATGTCATCTGGACGGCTTCCCACAACCTGATGAGACAATGTTAAATTAGACATTTCTGTCTACAATATGTACTGACTCATTAAAGCACCATAACAGTAGATGAGATCAGTGATCTTCTCTAAGTATTTACAGCTCTCTAGTTCCAATTTTTCTCTTTTAACATTTTCCATAATTGATATGCAGTTCTTTCCTATGGATAGCTCAGATTTGCTGTTTTATGAAAAATGTCATCCTTTTGAGTTTCCTCCAAACCTTTAAACGAAGGTTGTGTATGAAAGGATAGAGCTTGTTAGAGAGCACTTTGAACAGCAGAAAACTATCAGTCAAAACAGTGGCTTGATAATGCAGCTGAGGCAGTGAGTTATCTCCGAATGAACAGAACCTCACCCAATTAACATGGCATCAGAGTGGAAGTGCATCTGAAAAAAACAACAGCTATAAAAAAAGGAGACAGCAAAAAGGGAAGCTTTTACTCCAGAGATTCTCTTTCTCTGCAGGCTTTCCAAGCACAAACCAGTTCAGATGATCAGTGCAGCAACCTGTTCCAGAGATCACCCATGGTTTGATAAGGTCAAAGCAAAGCCATTTTCCACCCTTTCAAAACATAAAGGTCTGGAAAGAGAAACTTGTTAGCCAGAATGACACAGTCTAATTATAAAGAGTGTAGCATCTTTGTCCAGGAACTGTTGAAAATCCTGGTTTGTTATTTTGTAACAGTACTAAAAATACCAGAAACTTTTGCTGAAGTTTTGCAAAAGTTTGGTATAATTCTTCCTATGAAAGTAATGCCTTCATGAATAAAACCCTGCTATGTCTGAAAACATAGTACTGACTGTTATCCCCTTCCATGCATCCACTAAAGCAAAATTTGAGCAAAATTTCCTATTAAACAAAATAAAATTTGACTGTTAATACTGGCAACCTGAAGGCACAAAACTCAGCAGCATGGCATAGTTGAAAATAAATTATGGATCCTATTGGTAACAGCGAGACAATTGAAAGCCTGACTCTCTTCAGCTGATTCAAAGTAGCACCCACAATCCACAACACTTACAGATCCTGGAATCTAATTAGATCTCAAGTAACAGAGCCTTTCTGGAAAGTTTTTTAGATGTAAATTCACCTTGTGCAATATCAGGCTGCAAAAGATTTTATGCTTTCTGAATTAGCAGCAACAAACTGCCGATATTATCCTCCATGTCTAAACTGCAATTCACTTGAATTTATCTGGGGATTCACTGTCCTTGCTGCAGACTATGCTACGACTGCAGTAGGTTTCCTCTCAGAGGAGGAATCTTCCTGCAGAGGGCTCCTCTCAGTGTTGCAATTTGCAAAGAATAAAATGTCTTTTAAGACGTGCAAACCACTGATTCCACAAGGATTCCTCATACAGCAACATCAGGGCGGAGGAGAGGGGAAGGGGGAGAGGAAGCAGCCCCCTATTCCTATTCCCATATTTCTGAATGGGAATGGATGAAAGATTTTTACAATGGAGTCATAGATATACAACTGTCCAGAAGGGAGGCCAAGGCAAAAACCAGCTACATTAAATTAGGCCAAATCAGTGGAAGACTGAGAGAGCTGTTTGCTTATAATACTTAAAGCCAGTAAGGTGCTCTCTGAATTGACTGAATGTATCATAAGAGCAATTGTTTCCTAGTACTCAGTTTAAATAATTCTTGATCCAAATGGAGTTAATTTCATCTTGTCCTTGTTCAGCAGAAAGAGAACAATTGCCCACTATCTTTTTATAACAGTCCTTAAACACAAAAATATAATTTCATGACTCAGCCTCTTCTTTCATAGACTGAACAAATACTCTTATTTCAAGTTTTCCTCATAGATCATATCTTTTAAATCCCTGTGCTGTCTCTGGGCTCTCTCCTGGACTCTGATGCATTTTGCTCACATCTTACTTTAAGACTATTAACCAAACAGTGGGAAAAGTATTCTTACCATCCATTACCTAGCCTTGATCAAATGTAGCTTTCTACTCCTGTCCTGTCAAGGGGTAAATGAAACCTGAACCAGCTCTTGAACTTGATGGTAATCCTCCCAGTTTGATTTCAGACATAACATTTTAAGTGCCATCCTTTCCACTATCCAAGTTATTAGCCTAANACAAAAAAAAAAACCCCAGAAGTAAATTGGTCAAGAACAAATCCAGCTGAGCACCCACCAAACAATAATTTCTCATCAGCTGCATTTCTTTTGGGCTTGCAGTAGTGGGGGCTAGAAGGAGTAATGGAAATGGGTTCTTTGACAAATTATAGTGATATGTCTCACAAAGAAAAAGGACTATGGGAACTGGTACACAAGAGTGATTTAGTCTAAAATAACACTACAGCAGAACATCCTACCACATTAAGAAAATATGAGAAAAGCAGATGGTGGAGGACTGTGTTTTCTGATGTTCTGAGGTGATTTTGAAAAACTGTGTCTTCTTACACATGTGCACAGTCATATGCCACTGCAGAACTACCATAAAAGTCCACTATCTACTTCCAATCCAAGATTTTGTCTGTGACATATTTTTCTATTTTTTTTTGTTCAAATACTGACTTACACAGAAATCCAGTGTCAATCTTCTTATCTGCTACTTTGACTTCAATCAGAAGCTGGTGTTTTACATTATGTCTCCTCCTCTTCTCTCACATTAATGAGAAATGTTAAGGAAAAATATATACTTCTATTAATGAATATTTAATACAGGAGATTAAATCCTGCAGTCTGTGTATAGAACAAACTTCAATTAATAGCAGTGTAAGTTCAACCTGTACAAAGATTGATAATTTTTGCCCATTTGAACTGAATAGATTTACATCTTTAGCTAGGAAAGTCAGAGAATATGTACCTACTGTACTTTAGCACAGATTTGTAAAAACAGTCAAGGACACAATGATATAGATTTGGCAGCAAGTCCTTTACATTTACAGAGTCCATTTTTTCTGGTTGAATATGATGGGAATTGTAAAACAGCCTGCAATGGATTACAAGGGTTCTGTGCTGAAATTCTGAAAATCTTATAGAATAGCTATTCTTAAATACTTGACTTTTGTACTCTGTCACTGTTTAAAAGAATTGTATCTATAACTATCTTAATAGAGTGGGTAACAAGTTATACATATATATATATTTGTACATATATAAATTACATGTATATATGCAGTAACAATAAGAATAAATACTCAATGAGAAATAAAAACAGTAACAGTTGTAGTAAGAGTGGCAACAATTATAATAATGATAATGCAGAGCAAGGTTTTACCACTCAAGCATTAAAATTATCAAGAGCTAAATGCTGAAATATATAGGAGGAAAAACATCTGGCCTAATTCTCTTCTGATAGATATTTATGAAAAAAAGTCAACCTAGAGCAGCAGAGAATATAGCAAAATTTTATTCACAAACATACAATTTCACACCCTAATAATTCTTATGCATAGGCTGATTATTATTCCCAGATCTAATCTTATTTAACACTATGCATAATCTGAAAAGCTGCAATCAGAGTTGGCATAGAAATTTTTCAATGAAGATAATATTATTGATAAATAAGTACAACATGGTTTTTTGTTCTGAGCTGCTTTTCCCTTATACAGACACTGTGAATTTCAATTTGCACATAATATTTTCTGAAGAGTACTAAAAATTCTGTTGTGCCAGGAATGACTGCACTCAGAGTTGGGGATTTTTTTTCCCAGTTATCAAGATGAGTATGTGTGTGTAGTGTAGACTATTTTATTATTAAAATTATTATTATTTCATCAGTTTTCTGAAGTAAGGTATTAAGACATTTTTCACACTATTTCATGTGTTTTGCAGCAAAGAACCAAGTAAGCTTTCCATATAAAGAGTACAAGACACCTCCTTTCTGCTGGTGATATTCTCATATCTTAATTTCCTTTAAGTAAATTTGAAAGATATGTACCCCATGCATAGAATAAAATCACATCTTTATTTCAGCCCAAAGAATGTTTGTCTTTCCTCAATTCACTTCTCATAGTGCTTCTTGACAGATAGCTAACAAATTATTTGGGTAGCAGAGTCCTGTGCCGTTTTGTGTCCTCATTAAGATTTTAAAAGTACTGGTTATTATAATCAGTAGTGGCTATCCACTATAGTTCTTTCACTGTTTTTTGTTAGCTTGTCAGCTAGATCTCCTAAGGTTTTCTGCAATCACCTCTTAAAATTAAAGCTTTATTTGAAGTGTTATGAAAAAGGTAGTGCTAATACAGTGTCTTTCAAAGTTATAACAGAAAATCAGCTACTGTGAAGCAATACCTCAAAATTCATGTAAGATGAATGTACCATTTTTGTCACATGTTATCTTTTTTCTCTAATTAGAAACATGCTAAGGAAATCTTTAAGGAAAGTTCTGGAGAGCTCAGTCAGTCATTTTCTTTTGATCCTAGCCATGTCTCCTCAATTAATTCACAGAATCACAGAATATGCTGAGATGGAAGGGACTCATAGGGATCATAGACTCCAGCTCCTGTCCCTGCAGAAACAAACATGCTGAGGAAAACTGTGACTGCTTAAGTAACTGGCATATTATTTTGTCCAGGAGAGTAAATAAACCAGCAACAGTTCAGTGACAATGCAACCTAACAAAAGAGAAGTAACTTATAATAAGAACCTGCTTTCTAAGTAGATGTTAACGAGGCAAGAAGTACTGCTTTTAACTTGCAAGCATGCCAAGTAATATAATGAATGACTCTGCATTCAATAAATTTTGAATAGAGTGAAATTCTGGTTTTAATAGCATTTAAAGCATCTCACATTTCCAAGGAATGTATTTGTTTACAACCTACATTGTTCTGAAAATTGCATTCCTCCCTCTACAATAACAGACCTTCAATTCTTTCATAAGTATAAAGGCCAAAATTTTCAAAGTAGCTGCTTCCAATTATCCCTTAAATTTTAAGGCTAGATGGCCTACTAAGCTGTTTTAGAAAATGTAGCCAAAACAAGATGTCAGGTAGTTTACAGATTGCTCACCTCTTCTTTACTAAGCCCTCCTACTTTCCTAATTGAGCCCACTCAATTACCTTTTGTGCTCTGCAAAATGCTACAATCCATCACATTTATAGTGTGGGACTCTTAAGCAGATGACTCAGCACTGATGTTTTCAGCCTGCATATATCACAAATACAAACTGCAATGAGCAGAAACCAATATTTGCATAATAGTGGTGGAAAAATTACTCAGAGGTGACTCTTAGGGAATTTGTGTGCTTTACTTTAACAATATTTACCACCAGTGCCAAAGCAGAAAAGCAGAGGTGAGTCAAATAATAGGAAAAGATAGAGTTGCCTGCATTACTTCAATTTATGCTGTGTGCTGTATCCTGTTTACATGNTGGTGGGGTGGTTTCCCTTCTATTTCAGCAAAATGTTAGACTTCAGGAAAGCAACCAACTAAGGGAAAATTGGAAACTTAATTTTTTCTTGTTCCTTTAATGTGAAGAAAAAGGGTTACTGAAGTGGTTTTCTGGACCAGTAAATCCTTCCCTGCAGTGAAACAATCCCTTTTCCTTGCTCAGCCATTGTTATTCCACTAACTCTACTTCTTAGGTTGCTAATTATGTTCTAATATTTGATCACTGGTTGGTTTTTTACTTACTTTTCCTGTTTACATTGCCTACTCTGACTAAGTAAAACAAGATTCTTGAATTTCTGTCCATGTTGAAGGAAAGAATAAAGTGAGGTTTTCCACCAGTGAACACATTTCTCCTTTTCAGATGAAAGCCCTTCTTCATCCAGTAAGTCTTGCACGTGCTGCCGTTGCATCCAGTGAGATTACTGAAGTGGGTAAGTTCTGGCACGCTAAATAGAAGCCTTCAGATTCTTACTATGTGGGCATTCAGCCCACACAGAAAGTGATTTAGCTTTTTTTCACAAATTAACTGTTTTCTCCAACCAGACCACATCCAGGAAACAGTTACACAGCCATCTGGCTGGCCATGACAAATAGCAGTCATTTCTCACGACAGTTTCTATTAATCAAGACTTGTGAAAAGAACTGAAATAGAGCATCATATTTATAAGCCAAATCTGTGATTAAATACCACAATTTTACATCATCATTTTATTTTTGCCAGCTGTGGATTGTTGACAGACAGAGTTTGAAACTAAATTAGTTTCAGGGCCACAGGTTAAATTATTACCATTTCAACTGTATTATCCTCTACATAACATGGGGGTAATTATTGAAATTTAGAAAGCTGTATCCTTTTACATACTCAGGTTTTGGCAGCAGCACCAGTGAGCTTCTAACAATATTATTACAAGGTATGTCTTGTACTGCTTAGAATGTGACCTGGTGTTACTGAAGCGTTTGTCCTGTTAGGTGGAAAGAAGGTTGGCAGAGAAGGACCAGGTGGCCCTGGTGGACAAATATGATGAAGAGACTGTCAACAAAGATAATTAAGCATCTCTTCTATGAGGAAAGGCTGAGGGAGCTGGGAATTTTCAAAGTGGAGAAGGCTCAGCAGTTCTGCCCCTAGAAAAGAAAGCTCTGAGGAGACTATATAGCAGTCTTTTAGTACCTGAAAGAGGTTTAAAAGGCAGAGAACTTTATATCAAGATCTTTACTGACAGAAAGTGGCAATGGTTTTAAACTGAAAGATTTCATTTGGGTATTAGGAAGTAATGTGTTATGCTGAGACTAGTGAGATACTGGCATAGTTGTCCAAAGTAGCTGTGGATACCTCATGCCTGGGATAGTTCAAGGCCAGGTTCAATAGGGTTTTGAGCAACTTGGCCCAGTGGAAGATAGCCCTGCCCATGGCTGAGGGGTTGTACTAGATGGTCTTCAAAGGTTTCTTTCAATTCAAACCACCATTTGATTCTATGATAGCTTGTGTTCTGAAGCAGTCTTTATAATAAAACAAACAAACAAACAAACAAACCTACAAATCAGTTTCAGATAATCACCTTTTTCCTAGGTCTTTTAGAACTGGAGATTATGAGAGAGAAAGAATTATAAAATATGTATTTCATGTGTACATGTACTCATTTTATACACACATAAGCATTCACTCCTAGATATATACAGTAGTGTATATCTATCACTTTTTGGTTTTCAATGTATTAATTTTTCTACCAGAGGGTTAAGTTTTTAATTTTTCAGCACTGGTTTTTCCACCATTCATCAAACTTCATTAATATTGCAGCACCTAATGTCCATGATGTAGGAAAATCATTATAGAATTCATGCACTTACAGAACTGATTGTCTCAACCACACTCCCAGAAGTGGGTCCTATTTCAGTGAAAAGGAACTCTCCATTCCTCACAGCTGTGTTGATTAACTCTCTCAAAGAACCATTTACAAAGAACACAGAATTCATTGTTGTGTCTCTTTTGGGGGATATGCCACCCTCATCTTAGACACTGAATTGCCATAGAAATCACTGTCAAGAATGAGAAGCCAATAAAATTTAATTAAACGTTCAGATTTTTCTTAGACTTAGTCATTCAACATCCCCTCAATAGACTTTTCCAAGTTTATGCAATAATGACATCTCTAAATTAGAGTTTGCATTGAGAATGGTTTATTAAATCTACTACATCTATTGGAAGATTATTATGATTACCATTTATAATTTAAAAGCACCTCAGAGCCCTAAGTGAGTACCTGTCATTGCACTAGATGCTGTACTAGCAGAGAACAAAAAGATGGTTCTTGCCCTAAAAAGATTTTCATTCTACTGTCGAGGAACAATAAGATTAATTCATGTTTCAGTCACTTTGAATTATTACCCCATGTCTCTCAATAAAGTTTCTAACCACTAAAGAATTCAAGATGTTCATTAAATGCTCACTTCATCTATTTACAGTTTATGATGGATAAAAAGTCACTAGAGTCAAATGTGAATAGTTGCACCCTTTAGTTATGAGGATTTAAATTTCTCTTTCAAGAAATAGAAAAAATTAGAAATCTATTTATAAACTACTACATCTGTTTAGATCAGAATAGTAATTGATATGCTAAAATATTGTTGTGCCCCTAACACCTGTGCAAATAAAAATACTTTTGCTCAGACACTTCTGAACTGGAAATCAATAGTCATATCAACAAAGTGATCACATATGAAAATCACAGTAGATACAACATATTGTATGGCTGTCAGCTTTGAGAGCCTAGTGATAAAAAGTATACGTTTTTCATCCTGGACTATTCTTATTCCAAACCTCTTTCTCAAATAAAATACTTTTAAAAATGTAATAATATCTAAAGCCCAAGGAAATATCTAAAGCACAAGGAAAGTGTTGGAATTTCAATGGCACTAAGTTGGCACTTTGTACAGTGTCACTGAATTACCTTCTTTAGTCCAGCATGTGTAACTTATAAATGGGAAGTTACTTTTGTTAGTGTCACAAACCCCTGAAAATATCACATCAACTATATTCTGTATAAATAATAGATTTTTTTTTAGGTTTTAATATGTTGAAATCACAATAAAAATCAGTATAACACCATATTAGCCCAACATGTGCAGCTATCTCTTGAAGAGCTTAATGCCACTGACCTAATTAAAAGAGAGATGCTTCACCATTTTGAATTTTGCAAGTTTGACTGATGTGACAACGCTTTCATGTCATTGTTTGATGTGGCAAACCCAAAAGATCTACAAAAAAAAAAAATAAAAAGAGTTTCAAAAGGCATGAAATTCAAAACTAATCAGGTATACTTCATTTTTACTGTCAGTAATAGGCCAACTGTTGGGCTAGAATTTACCACCTAACTTTGAAAGTGATGGGTTTTGTCTGTGAATCCCAATATTTGCTCTGACAGAAGCAGCAACCACTGAGCTTTTCAGAGGTTCAGGAGACTTACTTGCTGTCACACTGAATGGAGGGAAGCTTTTAGTTCTCAGCTGAATGGCCAAGCTGGAGTTAAACAGGTTCGGTTTCAGTCTGGATAGGGGCTAAAATCTGCAGAGTCAGAGATCAGATGAATGAGCACAAGCATTTAGTGCCATATCAGAAGCCCTGTGGTATCATCTTCTGTCTGCTGTACTGAAGAAAAAGTCCTGTGACCTATCTGTGAATCCTGTGAGTCACTTACTCGATACAAATCATCTAAGAATTGAAATAATTAATGCTGGATCTTTCAGTGTCTTAAAGATCAACAAAGAGCTGCTTCTAGGACTAGGATTAGGAATTCAGGGGCTGACTAACCTTGTTTGTAACTTGCCTATGCAACATCCTTGAGATAGGAAAGTATTTAATTCCAGAAAAGATTAGTCATTATTTTTCTCTGATGCCAAACAGGATAACTAGGCCTCTCATTTAAACTACAAGTTGTCATAAGCATAAATTTTATAGACAGAAAGGCTTCTTTGGAGTTCTTGCAAGCCCTTTTAAACAAAAGACTGGTCTCGACGCTACAGAGAGAAATGACTTACAGTATATTCTGTTATGTGTTTTTCTTGAAGTCAGTGTCCTGATCACTATTTAGAAGATTTATAACTCTTGCTTTTACAAGACTGTTTGTACTTGAGCGCCTTTAACTATGTTAAAGAAGAGGATTTGTAAGTATGATTATACAAAACTAATGAGTACAAGAAAGCTATCTTCTATACATGGAAAATAATTGGAACTAGAGGTAATACAGTCCAAAGGCAGGCACCAATGGCTCTTTGCTGACCAGCAGTCATCAGCCAGATGGAAAGTATAAGAACATTGCCTACAGCAGAATGATCCTTGATCTTGCTAAATTGCCATTCTTCTGTTCTCTATGATTTCTCTCAAAATTTTATATCTTTCCTTCAGGCCAGCATTTTTTTTCTGAGCTACTGCTATTATTGACTCAAGTGATTTCACTTCTGACTTGGTTTTCGCTTTTGATACCTTGCAGAACAGACACACTCTCACAAAAGGTTCATTTTTTGTTTTTTAATAAAATTGAGATAAGGTCACACAGTTTCATGTCTCAAAATTGAAACCTGGATCACACACACACCTGAGTTTTATCATTATTATTATTAGCTGTTATGATTAACTATTCTGTTAAGGTGTATTATTAGCTTCATGTTCATGCTGTGGTTAAACACAGGGTTATATAAAATAGGTTCTGCACAGTTAATACTCCATTGAGAAACAGGAACTAGGCAAATGAGGAAAGCTAATTACTCTTCTGAGGTTTGTTTTTTTTAGACTAGATTGCTGTTAACTGGGGGCAGAGTGCAGAAGGAAGTCAGGCAAAGAAGCAGTACCTTCTAAGAGACCTCTTTGAAGAACTCCTTCAGGTTCCCTGAATTTGCATGAAGACAAGCTTCAGTACGAGAAAATAGCCATTTGCTTCACTCAGCACTCACTTATTTGGTTATCATTAGGGGCAAAACTCTATTTACACTGACAGTGAGGAGATTATATAGTTTACCATTCCAATAAAGTCTAGTCTCAAGGCCCGCTGTACTTCAGCAAAGGCTGCTTCAAGAAGAAAAAGCTGGTCCGTGGATTAGGTTAAAGGGATTGAAACATTTGTTTTGCAAACAAAAGCTACATAACAGACAGGAAACCTTAATTTTTTTTAATTGCTTGAACACTTCACTGACCTCAAACAAGGATGGGATTAGAAGGAATTGGAATTGAGATTATGATTGCTGAGCATAGAGTGTTAGGGGACAGCAAGAACAGAGCTGTCCCCAAGGAGCCAAGAGTGACTGCAGCAGCAGGGCCCAGCCCCATCCCATTCAATCAGGGCAGGGGTGATAACAGGAATAGGCTCTGCTGGAAGCTCAGCAATCATCAGTCAGAGCAAACTCTGGTCTGCTCAGGAGTATGTACAGCCAGCAAGTCAGGACAGAAGCTCCTCAACTCAGGAGAGGGAACCAGAATACAAGCTGAAAGAGCATCCCTGGCCTATGGATGGAAGCTGAGGACCTCTGCTGAGACTCATCAGGGCATGTAGTGCACTCAGGATGGTGATGGTGTGATTGCATTGTTGTTCATTGCATTGTGCTATTTCACACCAAAGATATTTCTATGGCAAAAAAAAAAAAAAAAAAAAAAAACAAAAAAAAGAAAAAAAAACAAACTTTAAAAAAGTGTAAAATTA
>VWZN01020976.1:19144-50156 GCA_013396955.1 Regulus satrapa | reverse complement strand
AAAAAAAAAAACCAAAAAAAGTCAGAAGAACTACATTCTAACAAGTGTTAAATTAGATTTACATTCTAACCACAATTTATATTCTTTTTACACTTTAATCTGGATGCTTGTCTAAAGCCTATCCTTCACCAAAAGTGATGCTGTGAACTTCATAAAAATGAGATATTCCTCTCTTGTATGACTTGTACTTTGTAGAAAGTAGAAAAAAGTAAATTCTTCGTGTTTTTATTTGTTTAGAGACTGTTCCCTGAGATTTTCTTAAGACTGTGGAAGTTGTGGAGGACAATAACCAAAGGGCTTCCCTGTGCCAAAGGTGCCTGAGTGCTTGGTCTAAAGCAGAATGAATTGTGGAGATACAAGAGTTTTTCTCAGTCTCTTCACTAATATTGGCCAGTGTATTAGTGCTCCAGTACTAGAAATAAGTGCTGTGTCTACCAGAATGCTGGACACTGTTAAAAAAATGATGGTTTTATTAATGAAGAATAATTTTTAATGTTATTACACCTGAACTAAGAACCATTCATTAAGCCTAAATAAAATTAATGAGAACATCTTGAGAAATTCTGAATCCCACAAAGTTGATCAGTCATTGTTGAATGATGATGCTGAAAGAGAGAATACTTTCTGTGCTTTTTATCTAATCTAATAAAAACATTGACTAAGCATTACCCTAAAAAGCAGGGTAAAGACTGAGTCAAAACTAGAGCTAGACATTGATTTGTTACAGATTAATTTTAAAACTCCCTTGTATCAGATACTAGGGCCATTATTTCCCAAACTTACGGTTGATGAGCAAGTTTAGGAGCCTTTGGGTTTTGGTTAAGCAGAACAGTCTGTTAAAAACTGCAATCATTGCTGACTAAAGCCCGTCAATCAAGGCAGAGAGCGGTAGTTTACTCTGATTTACTGTTAAGCCCCGATTTAAGTCTAATGCTCAGGGTCATGGACAGCAGAACCTGCTGATTCTGCAGGGCTTGTTTAGAGGTGGTAAAGAATGATTCAGGAAGAAGACAGTGACTTCTAAGTTTCTTTCCCCCACTAATCTTGGCAGTGATGCAAATTGATAAAATATGTCAGAGCAGGAAAGTAGCTCCTATTTCATTTTCTTCCTTGTATAGAACTCCTGTAAGCTTATGGCAAAAGGTGAGCTGGTGTGATTTTTCCCAAGATGGCTCCCTTTACTAAATTTATTGTTGGGGTTAGGATAGAAAGGAGGGGGAATGAAGTACCTACTCTATTACTGGATCTTTCAAGGCTCAGGAACATAAATTATGACCTAGTGCTAATTCATTCACTTCCCAAGAGTTGAGTATCTCCATTCCTAAGCACAGCATAATGGGAAAGTTTAAAATTGCAGATGATTGTGAACAGGAACATAGCTGCTGGTGAATAGCTAACGCTAGGTTAATAGATAAGCATTAGTCTGCATAAGCCTGAAATCCTGCATCTCTAAGTCAGGGGGAAAGATCACTTCATATTTTCACTGAAGTCTCTAGTTTTTGGTTTTGTCTAGGTTGGTGTCTGAAGCTGCACTTAGGATTACCAAGGTCTGTGTTTCTTTCCCTATTCTTTCCCTCATGACAGTGATTCTCTCTAAAAGAGAAGGGGAAAAAGCAGAAGCCTGTGGAGTATGCTAGGCTTAGCAGTGGCCATATTATAAGCATTACCTTACAGTAGTGTCTGAAATATTCCTTTATCTTGGTTCATGCCTAGACTAAAACCCAAGGCAGTTTAGCTTTTATATATATATATAATATCTTGGAGGGTATGCAGTATGTTTTTAAGCGCAGGAAAACTCTGGACTCTAGGTTTGTGGCAGAACTCCTGGAAACCATTCCAGAGTATCGCAAATATTTTCTTCTAGTCCAACAAGGGTAGCCAAGGACAACAGTTTCTCTAATATCCTCCAAGACACAGACTATTTTAGCTGCACAGTTTATGAGGGCTCTGTGACCTAGGATGAGTCTCCATGCCAGATGTAAAGCATTGCTCAGTTTTTTGTAACTCATGTCTTGGGGATATTTTTAAACTCTAGCACTGGTAGGGTAGAAAAGAGAGTGAATGGACCTTCTCTGGCCTATGATAAACATCAGTGCCAGAAAATTCCCCTCTAGTCCTATAAATATATATATTCTCAAACTGTTCTTACAACTTTTTTCTCTTACAATTCAGTCTTTTTGGTAGATCCTGGGAGGTTCAGCCATCTTTTTTGAGAAACTATTTCTATTTTCTTTTGATAAAGTAGGGATGAACTCTACTGTTATCTTTTTCTTGAGTTCTGTTCAAGTTTTCAAGAACAAAGCATGGAAAGGGGATTTTACTAAGGCATCCTCCAATACTTGAATTGTAAATCAACAGTTTCTGGTTTGCTCTTCCTTATATTTGGGCCTGCATCCATGAAACACAAACCCAGGAAATTGACTGCTGATGTTTACAGAACACTGCATGGCAGAAGGTTTCAGGGAGCCAGCACAGAAGAAAGCTTCTTTTCACGTTGAAAGTTTTTTTGTTGTTTGACTCTGTTCTTGTAAACATGTCAAACTTATTAGCATATGAGTAGAACTGTGGTTCATGCTAACTTTTCTGGGAACAGGGCCTGAAGCCATGAATATAAATTCATATTTCTTTATCCTCCAGGTCTCACTGAGACATTTTGTTCTACTGTGGCCAAAAAAGAGAATTTAATCTTTTTTTCCCCTGCCTATCTCTCTGTTCTGTTTTAAAACCTAGGGATAGGGTCATAAACATGGGTAAGATCATGGACTGGACTAATCAAATTTAAATTTGTTTAATATCTGCAAGGCTCATGAGCATATGGATACAAATTTACTTGTTAATGACTTGGGAATTCTTAATAAAAGCACCAGATCCTGAAGAGACAGTTTCAGGATTTGAACCAGCAAATGATACCAGTCTAAAATGAAGGCTTCAGAAATTTAAAAAAATGAGCCATTTTATTTTAATTCTTTTTCTGAATGTTGATTAGGGCTTAGATTTTGGGTTGGGGAAAGGTGCAATTAAAAACACCAGGTTTAAAAAATTTTTAAATGGTCCAGAGAGGAGATTCTAGTTAAATTCAGAATTAGGGTCCTTGAATACAGGAACTTAACAACTCTCTTACTGATGCCTCCTGTTGTCAGGTCTGCCTTTAGAAGGAGGAACGCTGGTTCAAAAAAAAAAAAAAAAAAATTAAAAAAATTCATTTTCTGTTTTCCAGGGGACCAGTTCTCTGGGCTGATATTTATGAATAGTAAGTGAGAGTAAGTTTCATCAGAGAGAACAGAAGCTGCAGAACTACACAGCCTGCTGGGTACAAAACTTTGCCAGTGAAGATTGAAAGTGAAGATTGTGCTGAAAAGATGAAAAACAAATCTGTGGGTTCTGTCCAGGATATTTTTGGTATTGCAAGTATGGATTGGAAAGAGTACAGCTAAAGATTAAATTGGCACTAGATGATAACGTAAAATTAAGGGAGAGTTTTATCCAATGAAATTATGTATATAGATCTTGTTTTGGCTACAGTTAAGATTTGATTAGGATCAGGAACCTCCCAGAGGCTTCACAGTCTCACAGAACTGCACTGAGAACTGGTTTCAAGACTGAAGTGATCTCTCAACAAGCATCCCCATTGAACACAGAAATTAAACTAGAGCTACAAGTGAGAGGGCCTGAAAGCATTCATTTATTCACCGAGCCTAAAAAAACTAAAACAGTAAACTAAAACTAAAACCAAAACTAAACCATAGATCTCTGGTACAAATGGTGTCTGGTTTGGTTTTACTCTTTAGACAACCTGTTGCTCTTAAGTTTAGAACTGCAGATACCAGGATAAATGTTTAACATGATCATATATTTTCATCTTTCAAGAATCCAGTGGATTCCACTAAGTACCAATGCCTTAATTACCTTGTGAGGTCATGATTTTTTGATTTGTTAGATTTTGGACAAGAGCAGATGCAGTTTTGACCACAGAAAATAAGGGTTAAAAGCTACCCAACTTTGTTTCAGTTATTAAATCTAGGTCATTTGGGAGTTTTGTCATTTCAAATTGTTCACATTTTCCAAGGTAAATAGACTACAATTCATTAACTTCAAGGTGTTAAGTGGATGAACTTTCTAGGTGAATTACTGCCATTGAAGTATGAAATCAGGTGGATAGGTCAAAATATCCTTTTGCTTTGAAAAAAACATTTTAAGATATTTTATAGAAAAATTTAAAAACTAGACAGATAATATCCAGGGAGTAACCCATAAGAGAAACTTTATTTGATTTCTTTCTTTTCTATATTTTCATTAGCAATACTACATGGTGTTTATTCCTTAAAAGAGGTAACATTTTGGTCTGTAAAAGAAAATAAAACTGAAGGAGACAAGTTAAAACAAATTTTAGCTGCAAACAATTCATATTTATTACTCATGAGGTTTCATCCAACTTCTCAAATTGGCTCTTTAAAGATATTCTTCCATATAAAAACCACGTGTGCATTACACTTCAGATAATGATGCATCAACATTTGTGACTTTTTTATCTTGGCAAATTAAGCCTAATTCTCAAGAGCAATGCTACAAAGAAGCTAATTTTATAACTACAATGATACTTATAATCTTGCAGCAGAATTTTAATTCTTAAAGTGTATTCAACAGAAAAGGCCAAACACCAACATCAGACCACTACATATTTTTAATAAATAAAACTCTGGCATTTGTTGAGACTTTTTATATCATCATTCAGGGAGCGATCCAGTTCATCAGCAATCCCACTTTTATTAATCTTATGTGTATTCAGTCAGCTGGAGTAGTGCCATTTATAATTTGTCTTTTTCTCTTGTGGATTATGGAGGCAGAAACAATGCATCCCTGACCATAATTTCATATCAGGTCCAAAGTACATTCAAGATTTTTTTTCTTTTTCAGTGTCACCTCTTAACCATTGTAATAAAAAGAATCAAAGCAAACAGGTATTGAAAAAGCCACAGGGAGCCTGAGATTCAAGAAAATCTGTTCATGTGGCTGCAGTCATGTACATTAATCTAGATATATAGATGAAACAAAACACATATTTGAAATGGTAAATGCAAAGGATAGTATTAAATAGGTACAGATTCAGGCTGATATGTAAAATTATATATAGGTTTCAAAATTAATTAACTGTCTCTGTGTTTCTCCTCTCACAGTCATCTGCATAGATTCATTGCTGCAGTAAGACATCATTCTAGGTCTCACAGCCCTGAAATACAGTATCTCTTAGCATAAGAGAAACATAAATCTTGCAAAGAAAGACACATAAATCCTATTAATTAGAAAAGCCCAAAAGATTGCAAAGTATCCAGGTAATACCTATTTCTCACAATCAAATAAAACCAGCTTTTTTTTTTCCTCTCCTCACTTTGTAGAAGTGGAAAAGCCAGAGTATCTGTTTCCGTAAACATTACTCTCTTGTTCAGGAATACTGTCTGGAAGAGACTGGTTTCCATGTCACTCCTCCTCCAGACTTCCAGTACCTTTCATTTCTAAAGCTGAATAAAACATAACCCTTGCCATTTTACTTCAACTATAGCATAGCTAGCATAAATAAATTTTTATCCATACCAGTAGAAGCACACTCAGTAATAATGGCAATATCTTCCAGGGTTAGCTCTTCAATACTGAGAAATCAAGCAGTAATCAAAGGTCCAGTCGAATAGACTGCAGCCATCCATTGCAGTACTACAATGTGTCTTATGTGAAAATTAGATTAAATCAGACCAAGAGGTCAAAGTCCTCAGCATGAGCCCTGCCCTTGCTTGACAAATCTGTGTTTTCAAAACACAAGTCCTCTTAGTCATTTGCAAGTGGCTGCTTATTTAATAAGAATTCAGAGGTACCATTTGCAACTGATTTTGCAATTTTTGCAATTGATTTAAAGTTCAATTCATCTGGTGCTCCTGCATTATTAAAGTGGACTTTTGGTCAAGTAATTTACTAAATCAACAATCCAAAAGGACAATAAATGTGTTTTATTTTACTACCTGACCAGAGTTTTCATTGTAAATTTGAGATAGGTCTAAATTACTCCTGAACAATGTCTCTCTAACAACAAAACGAGGCCTTGGTTATCCTATACAAAATTCTCTTACAAAGAAGAAAAAAAATAAAACAAAAAACCCCCAAACCTTTTCTTTTATCTGGTTATTCCAATGACATATTTTCTATTCCTGTGTTCAACAATATTTCAACCATTTCTTGCACTCTTTTCATGTCAGCCTTCTGTTTTCCACTTTTGGTTAGATTCACAGTTTATGCCAATATGTTAAAATATAGATTGGGTTAGTTTGAGAATAGTCACACAAGCACACAGGGTTGTTGTTCCTACCCCTCTGTCTTTCAGCTACACCTAGCAAAATATTCAGAAGGATCTTGGCCTACTTATTCTATATCAGAGTAATGCTCAGACTATTCCTCTTGGACATTCATGAATTTCAGCTTCAGACTGATGACATACTGCCTCAGATTTAAAGTCAGAGGACTCTTGAATATCCTTCAGATTGGCCTTCTCACTCTTTATAAACAACAAATTCCTAGTTTTCTTTGATGGACAGCTACACCATTACTTCCTCTGAATCTGCATCCTGTGATTTGCTAGCATTAACAAAAAAAATTAGCAAATTTTGTTAGCATTAGCAAAAAAAATTTTTTTTTATTAGAAAAAGCAGTAACAATTAATAGTGACAAGGGCATGGTGTGTTGAAAGTGTAAGACTGACACTGTTTAAGTTTGGTTGGGTTTTCAGCTATTTATTTTCTTCTAGTTTTAACTAGATGCACCAAAACAGTACTGGAAACAAACCTACTGTTAAACTTGTTCCGTATTTTCTAGTATATACCCCTGCTTTGAGATGCTCATGACTTTGAACAAGCCATTTTGTTATAACATTCTTGTTCAGACTGAGCCTGTTCCAGGGGGAGTTTTTCCTTAAAAAACATACAAACAAACAAACAAACAAAAAACCAACAAACCAAAAAAACCCACCATAATTCAGTCTTGCTTTGGTGTAAAAGCACAGGAAAAAGTAAAAAATTAAATGAGAAAATTGAATTTGATTAGTTAGTAGTGTAAATGTTCAAATTAAGATTAAAAATAAGAGGTGTTGCTAGGGAAAAGAAATTGTATTTCATCTGTTAAAAAAAAAAAAAAGAAAAAAAAAGGCAGGATTGTGTGTAAAAGGAAAAAGCACTAAATTAAAGGTCTTTATACAATTGGTCTGCTAGAAGTCCTTAATTTTTAGATTTCTTTTCAAACTGTGTTTAATGTGTCCTTTAAAATACAGAAAAGATAAAAACTATTTGCATTCCATTATATCTTTTAGAGTTTCAGCTTGACACTTCCATAAGAACATTTCTACCTTTTAGCTGCATTTAGCTGTCTTTTAACTGTTTTCAGTCTGTTTCATTGGACATCAGTTCTGGCCCTGCATAGGAATCATTCAGAATGAGGCTGCAGTGCAACAGCTCTGCCAGGTACACATCGACAACAGGGACTAGAATGCCTTTCTCCCCAGACAGACACTTTGGTCCCATAGATACTTTCTTAAGGAGAGAGAATGAAATCCTAGGTACCCCCCAGTAGGATCTCTGCCACCCACTCTTCAGATGGCTGGCAGTTCCATGAACTAGAATGTTCAATGGGAGTACCAAGATGCTTGAAAAGTAACTCATGAGGTAAGTGCAGTGTTTTCTATTCATTTATCATAATCCACTTACATGGGGAAAAAGACCATTTTGCTGAAATAAGTCATCAGTCAGGAAAAAATAAGGTATCTATTTCAAAAGTAATCTACCAGACAATGAGAATGCCATACATGCCATGATGTATTTGTTACTCAAGAAATATATTTATACATATCAGTCAAAATCTCTTCGCTTCTCTCAATTATGCATTCTTGTGTAGATAAAAGCAGGTAAGTCTGAGCACTTTGCATTTGCAGGCACACAGAGAGAAGTGTCTACCTATCTTCCCAGGCATACTGTTTCGCTGAGCACAATATGTCCATTATGCAGTAAGCACTAGAATACAGTATGGAAGGCAGCAGTGAGTAAGTAATGAGGTTTCTGACACAGAATTATAGGAAATGTTAGGAGGCAAGCTGCGGCAATGGTACATACTTGCAGATGTCATTGCAGCAAGAGTCATGGTAAACGGCTGGAGGCCTAGCCGCTTGCAGGGAAATTGGTCGTCCTTTAAATGGTTTCTTCTAAAACATAATCTCTTGCTTCTGGATAAGAAATAGAGTGGTAGGGGAGTATGTATCCTTTTTTTTTCTTTTGCAATTGTGTGAGCCAGAACAGTTACAGCCAAAATTCTGAGTCAAGAAAAATTATAAAGTCATTGTGCTTTTAACTGAACACCATACAAATTTTCTTCTGCTATTTTTAGATAAGATTAATTTACTACAATTATCTATTTTATACCTAAATACTGCTGTGGTCACCATCTAAAAGCTTTATAAATTATCCTTTGGGTCTGCAGTACAAGACAATTACCTAGGTGCAAATCAAAGCCTGCCAAAACTCCAAGATATACAGCTTATTATTATTTTCTTTTAAAGCCCACATCTGCAACTTTTGCATATAAACTGTGCATCCACCTACTGAAATTGCAGATGTAAATACACATTTTTCCCTATTACAAATCTATAGAGTATTTCAACTTGTGTGGAGTCCCATTTTGTGCATATTAAATTTGTGCACGAATCTTAAACGTTAGCCTACTTATGAGTAAGCTATGTAAAGCATGTTTTACTCTGTATAAATAAAAGCATATTTTTAAAAATCTAATAGTTATGATTAAGCTAGTGCATAGCTCCATGCCAAGTTCACAGATAGCAATATTTGTGCCAGTAATCTACTCAAAGGTAAATACAACCAAGTTATTAATGTATTTCTATATAAAGAGCTTTGAAGCTCTGAAGTATAATGAAAAACCCAGCAGAAGCTGCAGCACCACTAATGAAATAACTGGGCTCGCAAGAGAAGAACAGGAGACAGATATAGTTAGAGACTGAAGCCCAAAGAGAAATGTGGGTGATACTCAGAGTTTTCAAGGGAAAAGAGGTGATGAAGCCAGAAGAGACTACCTGAGATTCATGAAGGGAGTCAAATTTGTACAACTGGGGACTAATTAGAAGGAGAAATTAATAAGACTGTCACCAGAGCAGACAGAGAATCTGGAACAGCACTCCAGCTACAAAAGTAAGGACATAAAATGTGGCTCTGAAGTTGATAGAAGGTAGAAGAAATTCTATAATTATCCTTTATCTATAATTATCCTTAATTATCCTAATTAATCTTGATTGCCTTCCATGATGAAGTGACTGGCTCTGCAGACAAAGGGAAAGCGGCCTGTGTCATTTACCTTGAGTTTAGCAAGGCCTTGGACACAGTCTCCCCCAGCACTCATGCAGGCATGCTGAATGGGTGTGGACAGGAAGGGCAAATTTCAAGGAGAGGGAAAAATTGGCTGGACCATTGCAGTCAACAGTTCAGAATCTAACAGGCATATGATTAAAACTGACTCTCCTCATTGCTCACTACAAGGACTGATGCTACCAAATACATCTGGGATAGGATCATCTTTCTGTGAACAGCACCAAACAGAGGGGAGCTGTTGATACACTGCAGGGGAAGCAGGGGACTTTTGACAGATGGATGAAGAGCTGACCCGTGAATGTGAAGGAAAGCAAAGGCAAAGGCAGAGTCCTGAGCCTGGGATGACATTAACCCCAAGCTGGAGGTGGCTGGTTAGAAATCATGTCTGCCAAAGGGCACAGTGGACAGAAAATTGAACATGGGGCAGCAGTGCACCCTAATGGCAGTAAAGAATAACAGCATTCCGGGAAGCAAAGGGATCCAGAAGGTATGAGTGGTTATCTCCTTTTGTTTTACTCTTGTTAAGCTCCATCCAAAACAGCCTCCAGCTTTGGATTCTCCCAGCTGATTACTAGTAAGGCTACAACACATGACATGCAGAGACCAAAGGGGAGTTATTTGTTCAGCCTGGAGAAAAGAAATCAGTGATGAGGGGGGAAGAGGTAGTCGAGGTTGCTGCCTTCAACTACCTAAAAATGAGCTACAAATTGAGAACCAGACTTCTCTTCAAACTTCCACCAGGTGTTGCATGTTCATGGGGAGAGTGCCCAAGCTCTGAAATAAGTTCCCAGAGACTTTTCAAAATCTACATGCTTGGAAATTGTCACAATTTCTTCAAAACACTTCTGATCAAGTTTTGAAACTGAACTAATTTTCAGCAGGATTAAATGAGCTCCAAACCTCCCTTCTGGAAAAAAAAAAAAAATCAATAATATATTTGGGGTGGATTTAAAAGAAGTGAGGTCTGAAGTGGTTTTAAGGGAATCTTTATTTTCTAGAAAATTACAGGAATTAAGGAGAATAATTATGATGTTTGTTAGAAATAAAATATGGGGACATGCTGATGCTGCTGATGAAGAAGATTTATTTGCCTGTTAATTCCAAATTACATAGGGAAAAGGAGCATTTTCCTAGCGGTTTGTATATTTGTGATTAGTTATGAACTAGGATAGTCAGCCTAAAACCTAGCTAATCAGTGGCTTTAGAAATTATAGCCAAAGCGCATAAATCTTTATGAAAATTAGTACGCTAAATAAATCATTTTCAGCAGTTTATTCAGACAAGATTCCAAGGCAAGTTAGAGTTCACATGAATTCTTCAGATATGAATTTACATTTGGAATGTCTGAATCTAAAGAGAAACTCCTGGGGAATTGATGGCACATCTGGTAATATGTATCTTCAAAATAAGGGTTCTCTTTGGTGAACATAATACTGTTGGAGAAATAATTTGTGGAATAAATCCTTGAGTGTGGAAGTCCATCTAACCATTTTGACAGCTTGTTTGATCAAAGAAAGAAATAAATAAACCTTTTAGAGATGATCTAACATATAGATTTTATTTTATGTATGCAGTTCTTTCTCTAAGTATAGTAAGTGACTAATTAATATTTGTATTTCATACATATTTATTGTATCTTACCATTTTTTGGCTGCAGGGATAAACACAGGGAGCTGGCAAGTGAGGCATTTCTCACATGTGATGATTATTAAAACCTGATTACTGCCTATTCCATCAAGGTAATGCTAAAGATACTTAAGTTGTATGGAAGATCCTATTCACAGATTAACATTAAGAAGTGGCTGAACAACGGGCATCCTTGCCAGAGGGTTTTGGGCATGCAACATTGCATAAGTCCCTGAAGGGTCTGAGCCCTGAAGGTTTATCAGAGGCTTTGCGACAGAAAAGGTTGCAAACTTCTCATCAGACTGGCTTCTATTAAATACTTGTAGCATGGAGACTCTATGAGAAAACATGGAAATTAGGAATGCCATTGAGACATAATTCACATCTGTTTTCAATACACAGAGACAAGAAAAGACAGGTAAACACGACTGTAATAATGGATAACAAGGCACAGAAGGCAGGAGGATTAGAAAAAAAAAATCCTCCCACAAAATGAAATGTACACACACCCCAAAAAATAAAAGTATAAGTCAATGCAGTTTATGGAAGTTACTGAATTTAATTCATGTAAGAACTAGAATAATTTCTGAGAGAAATAATGTTCCTAAATTAATGCAAAAAGCCTGGACAACAAAGCGGAGAATAGTACAGGACATTAAACTGCTCTAACAGCTATAAAAGAAAAATAGAGCAATAGCAATCCTGATGGGAAGCAGGTAGAGGCTTTCTTCAGAAAAGCATAAATAAACATAAAGGCAGTGTACTTGCACTGTACATTAGCAGAGTGACAGAGAGTAAAGGAAATATATATGAAGCAATAGCACAGATGAAGTGAAACTAGTTTATAACAAAATTTATTTTAAGGAAAGGCTGGTATCATGGCAGATTTTTCTAAAACCTCCACAATCAGATTTACATTCAGATGAAGATTTTATTTTATTACTATAGTAAATAAAAGATACCTGGACTTACATCAAGAAAATTTTAAAAATAATAAAAATAAAGGCCTAGATGTTTCTGCATATTGTATTTGAAAACTTTTTCTTTAACAAAAAGTTTTGAAGGCAAAAATGATGGGTCATCTTTGGGTCAGCAGTGAAGAGCTAATCATACAAAATGTTATTGAAAGAAGTTATCACAGCTGACTTAAATGTTAAAAATATGTAAAAATTACATTTGCAATGAAGCTTCCAATTTCAAAATCTTGAACAGAAAGAATTTCTGGAAGTAAATAGATTAATTCTGGTTTTCTGGAAGGCTCAAGAATGCTTCCTGTATATCTATATCCTCTGAAATCAGTAGTATAAATTTATCTTTAACTTGTTTCCCAAGCATTGTGAAACTCTCATGTGGAAAGTTCCTATTCTAATGGAATAAATTGGTGTCTCAGAAAGGTTATTAGAAGTCATTGGAGAGCTAAAAAGCAAAGGGAAAGACTGACGGTTCACCAAAGAATGATGTAAAGACCTTGCTATCCTTCAGAGCTCTCAGGACCTTCATTTCTGTAACTGCTGAAAAAATCAATCAAGGAAGGTGAATGGTCATTGGTCTCTGTTCTGCCTCAATAACTTCAGCTCTGAGAAGGCTGTCTTATATCTAGAAGAAGCTTTCACTAAAGAAAGACTGGTGCATTTGGACCTGTTAAATGAATTCTGATGAGGGGAGTGAGACCATTTGGAACATCTCCCTGGGTGAGCACTGTGGAGGTACAGGGCAAGGATGAGTTTTGCCTATTCTCCAGGTGCAAGCAATCCCAGTGAGTACTTAATATGGTTGTGACTGACTTCCCAGCCCTCCAGGAAAGCAAAAAGAAGTCTTTGGTCTATACATAGGAAAGGTGCAGTCAGGCCTGATGTCATTTATGTTTCCATACTTATAGCGTTTGCCCTGCAAACAAGATAACACCTCGAATAACAAAAGGCATCTTGAAAGATCAAAAGGATTTTGGTTCCAAATGCCCTTTGTGTGGGCATCTAGCTGTTGGTGATTTAATTTAATTTTATTACTCCTTTGACTAAATTAATTAGGGCCACTTAAATGTTACTAGGTGGAATGTTTTCTGTAGGGAAAGTGCTAATGTTGCTTCTGATAAAACAGTGCTTTCCCCCTGTAATTTAGAATTAATAGCTCAATTTATGCAGCAGGATTAAAAATGCTTGAACTTTCCAAATGCATTTCCACTTCTGCCAATTCAGCTGTGTTACAGTAGAAGATTAAGTACTAGGAGCTCAAGAATCTGACTGAGTCAATTTTGTATATTCATCTGCATTAGTATTTATTTGTTTGTTTGCTATAACTTCTGTGCCACAGGTTATGCTTTAGAAAACCAGCATTCCCGTCATAGAAAAATGAAAAGAAAGTGAAGCAGTAAAGCTGTCCTTTTTTATCCCTTCATCAGTTTGCTTTATACTTTAAGAACCTGCAGCCAATACTTTTACAATAGCCATCAGTAAGAACTTCTCCCTCTCATGTTTCTTCTTCCTCTTCACAGCAGGTGTTTTCCTTCTTATTCTCTCCCACTATGGTGATCATTTCATGTGCAAGTGGAAAAAAGTGGTAAGTCATGTGCTGAGCAAGTACATTGTCCTCAGCAGCATGGTCCTTATGCAACACTTGTCAGACTCGAGTGTCCTTCAGTCTTCAGGCTCTTTGTCTTTTGGTCCAATTTGAAACGGGTCATTCTCTCTGGCAGACCTTGAGAACATGAACCCAAAATCATAAGTCACCTAAACTTTTGATTTATGGCATTTACAACTGTTCTGCAGGAGTTTGTAAGAAAGTGACCTACAGCAATCTCAAAACACACTGTAAAAGAGAGCTGTAAGGGCAATTGCATTTTCAAACAGAGAAACAAGAGTTGCATTTAGTAACAATTGTCTTTTTTCACCATCTGCGTAATACTAATTGAAAAGGTACATGCTGACATACAACTCACAAGCATTTGTTTTCTAATTATGCATTTACAACAATAAGCAGTTTTGCATCACGTAAAATAACAAGCAAGGATACATGTTTTTTTAACACCTACTTTAAAACCACACTCTTTGTGACAAAAACAACCCTGACAGTTCTTTGCACCATCAAAATCAACAACTGGGTTACATAACCTTATTCTCTGTGATATGCAAATTTCTTGGCTTGTGGAACAAGCGTCACAAAAGAAGTTGTGCTGGTATTAGCCTGGTCTGAATAGAAGGCTGGATAATAGCGTAGAGATCAGCTCTGCTTTCTATATTCAAGTCTCAGGATCAGAGAAAATGGATGCAAGTCATTAATCACATCATTGTGGGGTTCTTTCATTGTTTCATGAGGAAACATCAACCTGCATGGCTGGCAGCCTTGCCCTCTCTGTCAGTTAGAAAATGATAAAAGTGTTTCTTAAAATAATCTTAGTCTAATGCTGTTACTTTCGTGCACAGTATAAAATTGCCAGGTCTCTACTATACTTCAAAGAATATGATTAGCAATGAATGTACTCTTTCTTTTGCTCTCATTTTGCAGAGACACTTGAAAATGGTAAATCTACTGAATGCTAGTAGCACTTGGCTGTTTTCTTTTTTTCTTCCTTTGTGAGCTGTTAGTGTTTAATCATCTAGTTAAAGGCAGCAATCATTTGCCTAAACCAGGAAATAATTCAAGTAATGAGATATGCAAAACAGCCACATAGGCACATGAAAAAAAGCTTCATTCCCATAAGTCTCACTTTCTGAATTGGCAAAAAATAATGAATCTTTATGTCTGTGGTGATAAAGCAGGACTCCTCACTCTCAGTATCTCCATCTTCAGTTAGATTGCTTGCAGATCCACTGAAATTAGATGTCAGTGTAAATTATGGTGTAGGCCTAGTTACTAGCCAAGGCTATGAAGGGTAGACACATAAAAACAAGGTGCTATTGAAGGTAATTGTTTCTGATCTTAAAGTTCTTAGTGACAAAATTGGTGCTGATGTGGCATTTGCATCCGAAGCTTCCTTTTAATTGACACTGACTGGATTGAAAGCTAGTTTTTTTTCCCCTGAGGGTTTTATTTTTTCTGCTAAATTCTTAAAATCCACCTTGTAAAACAGTGGCAAACCGTGGAACACAAGTCAGCTGAGTAGGTAAAGGATATTTGTTTGTTTAGCAAATTCAGAGCAGAAGCACATGTGTATGCACATATACATATTATATGTACACATCTGTGTACACGTGTGCATGCACATTGGATTCAGAAAACAGAAAAGAGCAACTTTAAATTCATAAGCACAACAGTTGCGTATGAAAGGTTAAATCTGAGAAAATGGTAGCTAAAGTCACCATTGCCAGTTCTACCTCTCAGACAAGGCACTGACTAGTGTAGTGCTCAGCTGGATTTGCTTCCCCAGGCTCCCTATGTCATCTGTAAATAACAACTCTAACAATACATCAAAATCATCACGTCAAAGAAGTCAGCACCTGATCTAGCCAGGAGGAAAATATAAGAAAAGAGCAAAAGCTAAGACTCATATATCTAATGCCCTTAGTGCAGTAAGCCAGAGAGATGGAGACACCAGCCATTTCAGTTTTCCAGCTAAAGCTTTTTCAAAAAAGTTCTTCTAAAGGAGCAATGCATTGCCACAGAGTTTCTGTTGATTACTCATTACATCATTTCAAAGGAGGTAGCACCAAGGTGGGATTCATCACAGTTTATTTTCCCCATCTAAAGGACATCTGGATTAAACTGCCAAAAGAGCTATTGGAATTCAGTGGAAGGAGAAAAGCACTTCACAACAATCACTGATTTCTGGAGGTGATGGTTATCTTGGAGTGGGGCAAAACTTGTTGATAGCAATAGTTACTGGAATTGAGAAAGACGTTCTCTGATATCCTCCCATGGAGAATGGATGCACAGCACAGTTAGTACACAGCCATATCACTGCTCATCGCCCAAAGGAAAAAGCTACTTGCAAGCACTGTTTTATTGTAACTTTTATATTAACATACAGTAAAATTTTATGCTAACTATATTAACAAAACAAGATGACAAAGTTGTGGGATTCACTTTCAGTGAGATCATTCCCCAGAGGCAGATCTGAATAACTTTATACAGTCTACACAGAATTTAGATTGAGAGAAATGACATAAGTCTGCTCTGAACGTCCCTGTGGAGAAGTTCACCTCCAGGCTAGTTAGAAGCCTAACTGCCTAAATTCAGCCAGTGCTCTCTTGAAAGTGGCTCAGCCCATGTCTGTCCATTAAACACAGAATCCAAGAGCCTTGTTCGCTGCTACCACCATCACAGCCAGGTTCCCCTGGGAGCCACACTGTCTCCTCAGCTCTGCAGGCACTTTAGCATCTTCAGTCTTCTCACATTCAAGGCAGCTCACAGCAGTATCCTGGTCCCCAAGAGGCAACTGCAGTCACAGCTCCCAGCCTGGTGTTGCCACCCCACAGCCAACAGATCCTCAGCACAGTTCAGCATCAGACACCTGAGATCACTCTCTGGCAATCTGAGTGAGGCACCCACAGCACTTCTACCATCACTGTACAGCTTTGTGTGACAAGACTCTTGACAGCGTCACTCAGGGGGGTGTTGATGGCAAAATGCACATATGCCGGTGAGGAATAGGCAGTGCTGCCTGGGCAAAAGAGAAAATTACAGAAAAGTTTAGGGAGTTGTCTGAACCATCATGAACATGAGCAACTTGCAAAGGCATCATAGAATTTTTCCATTGAGCACAGCTCCTCCTGGCCTAGCCAGCACTTCATAATCTTATACTAATTCTCTCTATAAGTCCTGGAGAAATATTATTCAACGACTTTTCTTCTTTTTTTTTTTTTCATATTATTGTATTTTGCTTACCATGTATTTTCTTCCAAAACTTCTTTTTTCACTTCAAAGAAGCAAATAATAATACTTCTGAAACATTACATTTAAAAGCTTAAACTGAGGAACTGCCAATACTTACCGTTTCTCTTAAGGTTTCACCAAGAAAAAAAAAAAGGAACTATCTTTATTTGTACTTTCACATCTCCTGTAGTAATCCATTCTCATTTATATGCTCACATAATAATTGACTAGCAGAAAATTTACAGGATGCTAGCACCCATGTGTGTTATAGGAAATCCATATAAATTCTGTTCTGGAAAGGGGTGTTATGATCATGTAATTCAAGAATAGGAAAAGAAAAGTGATATTTTGATCTCTGAATTTCAGTCAAAGAAGCCATTTCAGCCTCTTTTTACCATGAATCCAAATTACTGTGTTCATTACTTAAAAACTCTTAAACAAGGGGAAAAAATAAGATACTTCACAAACCATGTATATATGCATTCTTTTCCCATAACTGCAATAGGTATATGATAAAGGTATTGGCATCAAAAGTGATCCCACTATCCTTTAGACTTTTTAAAAGTGAAAATAGTGACATTTCCCTTAATGTACAGGTATTGGGTATGGTTGGCACTAAGCTTCCATATCCTTATGCCTTACCCTTTAGAAATCCTATACAATTTCCATCTTTCAGCTTTCCTTTCCCTACTCCTCCCAGCAGTTTATTCAAGAGGTGTAAAAACCACATTTGCATTTTATAAACTGGAAACTAAGTGCTATAGAAGGCACGTGAAAAATTATTTCTACAGATTATACAAAGCCCTTGACAATAGCTGATCAGTTAGTGTTCAGACACTGCTATTTAGCACCCTGTGTATTGGCTTTCTTGATAGCTTCTCTTCCACCCCTCCCCTGCAATTGTTTGTTCTCTTTTACTGTTATGCCTTGTCATATGTCAAGATTGTAAGCTCTTTACAGCAGAGATGGTTTTATTATGCACATGGATGGTGCCTAGAATAATAGGGTCTTGAACCCTATTTGGAATCTTTACATGTTACTGCAATAAAGAACAATTATTATTATAATAAAATGCATTGGGTTGAGAATGGTTGGCATTGTATAAATGCATAGAAGCAGTTAGAAAGAAAGACCCTTTTCGACTGTCAGAAGCAGTAGGTTTGTTCAGCCATTTTTTAAAATCAGTGCCTTGCTTTTGTCCTCTTCATAATACATAGATATAAGCTACTTACTTGTTTGTATGCTGGAAACACAGCTGGGGTTAGTTAAAGGTGGAAGGAACACATCTGGATGTGGCTAGCAGATAAGTCAAGAGAATATGTAATTTCCTGGTTTTTTGGTGGTTTATTTTGGGGTTTTTTTGTTTTTTTTTTTTTGGGGGGGGGGATTGTCTTCTGTCTTCTATCATGTCTGTCAATGACAAAGAAAAATGCATCGTCGTCTTAAATTTTCTCTCTTTCCATTTCACATTTAAATAATGTATTTCCTTTAAATGCCTTAGCTGTAATAGAAGCATCTCTTGATAAAACTAGTAGGAAAGAAAATACAAAAAGGCAACAAAGTAACTTTCAAAGCAACCATAAAACTCACTATAAAGGAATTAGAATTTAAAACATCAAAGTATCCACACAATTTAATTACTGAAATGGAGGGTATAGAGGAAGGAGGGGTTGCATTTCTTGTGTTGTTTTATTTCTGTGACTTAAATATCCATGTATTTCAAGAATAATGTAAGAATAGAACAAGTGCATTTTAAAATACACAAAGAAATGTAAATAGGACATGTCATTTTTATTTCTTGCTTTCTTTCAGCCATTCCCTTAGCATGACATTCAGTGTTCACCTACACTCAGAAGAGCCTACGCATGCTTCCATTCTTTCTCATCTGTTGTGATTTGCCTCTATTTTCTTGTTTAAAATGGAGCACACAATTTGCCACTGAAGGTGATTCCAGTGCAGTGTGGAAGACTTAGCAGTCAGTGACCTTTGCTCAGTGCCCTCTCCCTGCAGCGAATAATGCAGTTCCTTCTAATTGTCACAAGAAGACAATCACATTAAGACCTCAGTCGTACTCAAAAAATCTCCCTGGATAAAAGCATATAATCTGTACACTCCAATGTATCTGATTGTCAGACATGGATTTATTAGCTCCACCTAGGACGACTTTCCTATTCTGCTGTTTCTCTGTCTTGCTTTAGCGATTAGAATTATTTTCATCATCTGCTTCTATTTTCAGCTTCAAGCTCCTGTCTGACATTTCTCTAAAAAGCAGGATTCTAGCAAGAAAATGTAGCTGGAGCCAGAACTCAGTTTACTTTGGGAGCTCCACCTCCAAAACACAATATTTCTCCCCTGCCTACAGCATCTCAATTATATTAAATTCTCTAAAGCACTGCTGTAATGACTGTAAAAGTGTTTTCCTGGTGAAAAAGGGATAAATAAATATGCATAGACAACAGCCTCCATGTTTTTCAGGCATTGGGAAGCATTTAAAAATCTCTGCCTCTAACGAAATTTAATTCTTAGTGGAATGCAAGGTTCATGACAGTATGTAACACTCACAGGAGGGAAGTTCCTCTACCCTATATTTTGGACTTCTCTAGTTTTGTCAATAAAAAGTATTCACAAACACAGGTGTGCCTCAAAATCACTCTGTTTCTTCCTCTGGACTTATTTTATTTCTTTTTGATTAACCACATTTTAGAATTCATCTTCAGAATAGCAGTGTGAAGTAACAGCTACCGTCCTTGTTTCCAGAATGTAATACTACAAGCAAAGTACAAAAAAAGTAATATGACAAGAGCTATGCAATAAAACCTGCACTTTTAGATAAAAATAATCTAAAGGAAATTCAGGGGGTCTTCTAGCTTGTCCTATGCCATGGGACATAAAGATCAGTTTCAGTGATGTCCTATCTCATCTATTTTTGTCTCATAAGTTCTTTAAGATTTCCAGTTCTGCAGATCCATATCCATCCCAGAAAATCAATTGCAGTGCTTCACTACTTCTACCATTTAACAGGTTTTTCTCAAATCCAGCCTGAATTTTCCTTGATACATGCTCATTGCTCTTCTCTTATCCACCAAGATTATTCTTCCGTCCCTTTGCAGCAACCTTGACCTTCACTGTTGCAGAGACACCTTTTTTTTTTTTTTTCATGATGCACCTATGAATCCCTGCATGCAAGATTAAGCTTCATAGATTGGGGCTACTTTTGTGATGCCAAATTGTAGCATTTTCTGATGTTTACCTCGCTACCAATGACCCACTAAATCCTAGATTTCCACAGTAATGTGTATTTGATAGGAAGGTTTTGTACTAATCAGCAGCGGCATAAACCCAGTTCCCATCCCTCTCACTTAGTAAGTTATTGTTGGGGCTAGAGGGAGGATTTTTAAAGGCATCCAATGAAACAAATCTAGCAACAACATTCCATTTGTAGCCTAAAGGGTGCTGGTGGCATTAGAGAACTGTTAAACTCAGAAGCAAATAATGCCACGCATTAAGTCATGAAAAATGTGCTCCCCAATCAATCCACAATGAATTTCAAAATGAGGCATTGAACAAAGATAGTATAAATGGAAAAGTGCCTCATTGCACCTGATGGCTGTTACTCCTCACTGCCTCCCCAACAACATGAGAGGAATTCCATAAAGTATGCCAGCACCCAGCAGGGCTGTGGGAGAGCAGAAGATGAGTGTGATCACACATTTTTAGGAAAAATTTATTCACTGAAAAGGTTGTCAATCTCTGGAAGGGGCTGCCCAGAGATACTAGTTGAGTCACTATACCTGGAAGTATTTCAAGACATAGATTTGGCCTTAGAGACATGTTTTAGTGGTGGACTTGACAGTGTGCAATAACTGTGTAACTCAATGGTCCTTGAGGTCTTTTCCAACTCCAGACAAGGGCAGAGGAGCTAGAAAAGTTAGTTTACCTCCTCAAAAAAACATTGATTTCCTGGAACATAACACAGACACTTACAACTTGCTTTTACTGGAATACAGAATATATTATCTGGGGAAAGGGTCAGAGATCATAAGTACCAGTCTATTCTCAGCAGGGTTTGTTTAGGACAAGAATTTCCCATTCAAGTTCAAGATGAGATTCACTGATAAGACCCTGGTCTGACAGATCAGGATACAGAAACAGGCTGTTGTCATGAAAGAAACCTTCTTATTTTAGAATGTAGTAAAGCTCAGTGCCAGCCCATATCTCCCTCTGTCCAAGCTCTACCCTACCTGTACCCTACATCCAACTGTCTTTGTGCTTAGCTATAATGTAGACAGGGATATTTTCCAGAGCCACTCAGCACTGTTCAGAAGAATGTGTATAGATTAATTTTATTCCAAGACTACCTAGAAAGAAATTTACTTCTTTTCATGATGTGTGGAGGAAGAAGAATAGCAAATTTTTATTTTGCAATGGATATGGTAGTAACACCATGGGAGAAAAAAAAAGGTGTCCAGAGAGTTGAGCAACAGGCCTAGGACTTCAGGATGGGAACCAAGAAAGACCAAGAAGGATTCAGGGAGGTGTCAGGCTTTGGTTATCATAGATGTGGACAGATATCCGTCTTCTCCCCATTTCTAGCCTTGTATCTCACTAATCAAGCTTACTTTAGGCTCTGGAGCTCTCTTTCCCAGTTTTCAAGTCACTTGCGAGTCCACCAGCACAGGGGCTGGCATCTCCACTCCATTCTCCAGAAACTAAGATTCACCTGGCAGCCCACAGCAGCTACCCTCTTTTGGTTCCACAGGGTCCCCAGCTCCCAGGCTACCTCCCCACACCAGCTGGTAAGAAAATATTATAAGCCAATCTAAAAACATTATATTTGTGAATGCCAAAATTAAGTCTTCATACCATGTCAGTTCCTCTTCAGCATTTAGTACAGAGGTGATGAAGAACTTAGGTGGCCCAGGTCTGGTGCTGACCTCCTCTGCTGGCATGTCCACATCCTGCTAAAACTGGCACTTTTTCACAGGTGCAGCATTCACTATTCAGTGAATGCGACATGCACAGTCACTTTCTTGAGGTGGAGACATAGCTGCACTCCCATATTTAGTGCACTTTGATATGAAAAATAATCAGCCAAAAAACCCACAAGCTAAAAATTACACTTTAGGACCACACAGGCCACCACATGGAATCAGGGGAGCCCTTGGACTAACTGCTGGGTAAGGTGGACACAACTAATCTATAGCACCTGGCTTAAAGACTGTCTTCTTTTTGGTCATATGGATCTAATTTTGGACACTGAGCTGAGGGGAATAGTCAGCTGTGTGAACAGAAAATTGTGTGACAAGTTTAAACAATGTAATGTGTTCCAGTCTGGTCTTTGCCTTCCATAATGCAGGCACACAACATGAGCCTTCTCATTTATTCCAATCATTTTTAATTAGGTCACAGCAGTCTTGAGTTATGTAATTTAACTTTTAACTGCTTTAGGAATTGTTTTATAGGACTGGCAGTACTCAACAGTATTAGTTGCCACAATGTCCTAGATTTTAATGTCTTTTTCTTACTTGGTTGGTTTTTTGGGGTTTTTTTGGTTTTTTGTTTTGTTTTGGTTTTTTTGTGTAGCATTATGTTGTTTAATTTTCTTTAACTGTCTATTGTTTGCAATAATGGATGCAGCTTTTATACTGGCAAGAAAACATTCAACCTTTCTAGATCTCCTCTCTAATGAGAGAAAACTGGAAGATTGCTAAGTCTGAGGATTGTCAAGTCAGGAAAAACTTTTACTGCCTTACCTTAAAAGGCAGCAAAGAAGCCGCGTTGTGCTGACAAAATGTCTTTGAAGTTGACATAAGGTTATTAGCCATGCTCTTCAGATAAGAAGAAAAAGCAGATTCTGCACCCATTAGTTTACCTGTGAAAAAGTCTCAGTCTGAGCAGTCTTATGGAGCACCTATATGCCAGTGGCCTTGGGTCAGCACAGGTCCTGGTCTCCCTGAGTCCAGCTTAACCTCTATTTTACCTGCCTAAGAGGAAATGGTATGGCACACATTCCTTATTTTGGCATTTGCAAAAAGTCAACTTTCCAGGCAGATTTATAATAGTTTTGTCTCACAACTAATTAACTGTTACCTTTTGATGGAAATCTGATCGTTCTTTTACATCTGTTTTGTTGTTTGGTTTGGTTTTAAGCTCAGTAATTCAATGCACTTTCTTAAGTCTTGAATGCAAAGTTTGCATTGCATTCACAGGGGTTAATGATATCCACATAAGGAGTTCTCATCCATCAATGCCACTTAGAAAAGTCTTCCTTTTCCTCAGAGAAAACCTGCATTTGTAACATACTGTTGGTGCACCTTCAGCAACAAGAAAATTGCTACAAACACACAGTACTCCACAGTTCTACACTGGTTAGAAAAAATGAGTGAAGAAGACAATAAATGCATAGTACAACTGAGAAGTTCAGGAGTAACAAGACCATTAATCTACCTTCCTTTTTTATTTTATTAGATTAACATCTCTTCCATCTCTACATAAAGCTCCCAGGACAAGACATTATAAATTGTCTTGTGAAAGCCGTTTTACCTGAAGGCTGAAGATGTCAGAGCTTAACATCCCTTACTTACCAGTGATAATGATTATAAACAATACTGATGCTGCTTGTATATTTTCACACTTCTCCATACACAGAAATGATAATGTAAAAGTACTTTCCTCTCAGAACTGAGGAAAATATTATTCGCTGAAAAAGATATGAAACCTGAGAGCTAGGTGAATGATTTGAATTCAAATTAAAGATTCGGCTCAAACTTAATCACTAGTTGGACTGCCACAAGCTCTTTACAATGACAAGTTACACTGGAAAGTAAAGCAATTGACTGGGGAAAAAAAAATTAAAAAGGAGAATTTGGAGATGGGAATCAGGCTAAATTTCAGTTATAATTTTCTTTCTGATAGACAATGCACTATTCTGAATGTACTTATTAATGCTGGGGAGCTTTAAGCATTTTATGTCAAAAGTAAAGTTAAAAAGCTTAGATTTAATGCATTACTGTATCCTCCCTGCAAATAGAAAATGTATTTCTAGGTCTCACTGCATCAGGCTGATAAAAAAGCACAAGCATACGTCTTGTAAGAGGCATCTAAACTTGCATATGCCATAGTGTAAATAAGAATATGGTACATATTTTTTTACTATACTTTTAGTTCAATAAATATTCTTTTTAAATGGATCTGAATAGAGTTGCATTATCATTCAAATACCCAATGGTATTGAATGTCAGGACTCATTCTGCTTCCAGGAAAAGCACTGAACTCCTGAGAAGAGGTGGATGCCCCTTGAAGTTGAAATAAGGACCTGCATCAAAATGAAACATGGGTCTAAAATCATTGTTAGTGGTTTGGTATTTTACATAGTGACTATGCAATATTTTTTTCTTCACATACATCTATTGTCCCAGAAATTAACTTCTCCAGAGAAGTCTGAAAAAAATATTTTTGAGCTATGATTGCTTCAGATATTGTAGTCTTTGGTAGCTTTGAAAATTCAACACTTGCATTTTGTACCTGTGTAAAAAACTACCAAAGGAGTGAAGCAATGTCTGATACTCCACTGAACCCTAGGGAACCTCAGTAAAAATAAGGCCATCTGCAGGAAACAGCATTCACTGTGTTGTGTTTCCTTCTTTGTTTTCCTTTCATTCCCATAAATCCTAAGTACAAAATGCAGCAGGTACCACTAAGGAGTGTTTGACCACCACTCAGAATATAGTTCATAACATTTGGAGGCATTAAAGGTGCTAAAACAATAAATATGCACACATACATTGCAGCAGATTAGTTTTTGTAATATAGAAATACATTTTGTTGTTATATTGTTGTAGGACTACCATGTTAATGTTATGAGACTAAACAAGAGTCACTGGTGGGCTACATAGGCACTAGTCAACATTGCTGCCTGATGAGGATAAACAGCCAAATTATTAGAAGGCTTTTGAAGATTTCACAGGTGTCTGCACAGGTATCTGCACCTGGGATAAGTGTTTTAAAGCAAATTGACTGTGTTCAAATATTTTATTACTTGTTATACTACAGATGTCTTCAGATGTGTCTTGGAGACTGTACTGAGTTTCTAGGTCTTGAAAGAGGATATGTGGATTTTGAGTATCCATGCATCAAAGAGCAAAAAAATATTATAATGTTAGCATTCCTTCCTTCATCTCTACTGCCCTCCTCCTCACGTTTCCCTGGAAGTTTTCTCAGGAGGGTCTTATACATAACTGGCATCTTGACTGCTGAATAACTTATAGAAAACCCCTTATCAGCCCTTTCCCTGGCTTGGGACCACTTTGGCAAGAGATGATGGTGGGTATCACACCTGCTGCAGAATAAAAAGAGATGGGCAATGCCAAAATCCCTACTCCAGGCATTGCCCATCACAGTACAAGTCTTAATGCTTCATTTAGGGCTTTTTCATACAATGTCTTGCTAGTCTTTTCCAAATCCATTTCCAGACCTTTTCTACATGGCTTCTTTCCAAGCACGCATAAGAAACAGACTATTTTCCTGAGGGCTTCAGCTCATGCCTCTTTCAGGAACATTCTATAAAGATAGATGCTTCCAATTATGCAAATACTGGTTAGATGAGAAAATGCCAGCATATGGTGCTCAAGAATATGCAGCAATGCTCTTGTACACATTAAATGGCTTCTGTGTACATTAAATGGCTGTACTTTATGTGCTGCCTTCAGTCTGAAGAACCATACCCTTATGCTACTTCCATTTTGGGTTGATCTAGAAACAGACATATGCAGCAAATACAGTTAGCTGCCTGAAGGCTCCTCCAGTATCCAAACAACCTGTGTTCAGGCATAACAAAGGAATTCAGAATTTCCACTAGAGTAAGTGGTAATTTTCTTTAACATTACTAATCTGAAAACTCTTTGGGGTTATAAAAGTACATTATTATACTTTTTGAGCAGAGAGGAACTTGGAGATTCAGGAAGTATGAACAAACTCAATCTCAGCTGTTCATACCTCTATATCAAGGAGGCACCTCTGGCTTCCTAAACTGTTTCACTATTATGTTAAATACCTAGCAGATGTAAATATTCTGAAGGGCAAAATCTGTAAAAGAGCAGGAGGTTTCCTCCTGATGCCCTTCACACACATAAACACCTGAGTGTGTGGCTACACAGACTGTTATCTTTTGAAACTAATAAAAGGCAGCCACTGAGAAAATGTACTAACATCCATCAAAGGCAGAGCTGTTCAAGATCTGTCAAGCTCACCATGAGCTATGGTACACAATGAAGAAAAACTCACATGGCAGAACTCATGAACCATATAATCTAGCATGTGAAAGCTGCAAGTTCCAGATTTTGAACAAAATAGTGTTTCACAGGGAAAGTATGAACACTTCTTTAAAAGGAAAAAAAAAGTCACAGAAGCTAATAGCATCAGTCAGGCTAAAAGTCTAGGAAGGACAAACATGACATGCAGTAAATTATTTTACTTCTTTTGTCAGTGTAGTGACATTTAAAGGCAACAGAGTCTGCAGGTCTAGACCATCTTAAACACACAAAAAACCAGTAAACTAGTAGCAAAGTGAAACAACAAACCCATGTTGATTGACTGGCATTAGTGATTTATCACATGTGATTACTGGATACTATCCTTACACCATGCCTTAGGCATCATCTAATGTCTTATTTCCAGACTGCAGAGTTCCTTGTGCAGTCAGGAGCTGGAAATTATAGGAAACAAGAACCAACACTAAGTGATGGCACTCCATGACAATCTAAAAGAGCTTGTCATTAAGTATCTTGGAGAAGAGAAGAAAAGCCAAGTCTCCTGCATATCAGCTTCTTGAATTTACAAGAAATTATTCCTTTGGACATCAATCATAAGCTACAACTGCTCTACAGCAGTCGAGAAACAAACAGATGGACAGGTCCCTGCTGATACCGGGCTCCCTACAGAGCATTGCAGGCTCATTTAACTCCTGTCAGTACAATCTTACAGGAGCTCTCATGTCTCTAGTTCAGTCCTTTTTCCAATACTGAACAATCCTGAATAATAAAGTTGCATTAAGATCTTGAACAGCATTTACTTTTTGTTATATTTCCATTCCAGTAGCTGGTGGGGTCAGCAAGAGACAAGGAGTTGCTGATGCTCCTAGACTCTGTCTAGACTAAAACAAATACCCAAAGGACCTCCTCTGGTGGTGTCTTATAAACCAGAATGGTGAATAAGATCATGCCACAAAAACATGACTTTTGACTTGCACACATCAAATTATATAAATGAAGCCATGCTCTCCAGTGCAAGCTTAAACAGTTATACAGTCATTTTCTTCTGCACTAGGTGTTAACAACCACAGAAAATACCCCAGAAAATTCTTGTAATATCAGAAATCTGCAAAAACGTATCATCACAGGTCTTTCCCTGCAACTGCCTGGGCAACCAAATAAGTGTTGCATAAGATGTTTTCGACTCCTTTCTCTATCAAGGTTTCCTACACTCACAGAATATCATAAAGTTCTTTGTACTATATAATTTCATCATCACTGGTGAAAACACAAGTCCACTTACAAAACCCAAGTCTCAGTGGCCTTAACAGAAGAGCTTTATGTTCTAGCCATTCCTGCCACCACAGAATCTGTCTGGCCCACCAGTGTGTTCACAGTGAGAACTGTTGCTGCTATGTAAGCGACAATATATTTCTCTCCTGCCCCATGGCTATGATATAACAGGATAGATACCTTTTCAGTTGTGCCATAAGCTCCAGACTAGCAAGAGCAGGTCATGTAAACACCTATGTATTTTGCAGAGCTCAGATATTTTGGATCTAGATAGGGAAGTTAGCATTTCACAATGCCTTTTACACTCCTGACCAGCAAATCAAAGTTGCCTTCCCAGATTTAGGCACTAAATCTGGACTCCAGGTGTCTAAAAGGTACTGTACAAGCAAATGATTCTCAAGTTCTCCCTGCCCTCAAGGATGAAGTCACCTTAGCCTTTGTGTGTGCTGACAAACTACAGTAAACATATGGTGAGCAGGAGACTGATATAAATTAAACCCTTTTGTGCTATTATAGCCACTTAGCACTCCCAGGGCAACATCCTCTTGACTGTCTCTATGGCTCCCACCACCATCTACAAAGTCTAAGGAAGGTTCATCTTTACATCCACAGCATGCTACAGGTGCTAAGAACAGATAAAAAATAAATTAGTAAGCAACAGAGGTTTGTAAATATGCTTTCTGTGTGTCTCACATTGTTTCTGAGTGACAGTCAAGCCAAACTTCATTAAATGGATAAACTTCTATGACAGAGCAGGAAATACAGTTGGGATGGAAGTAAATAGTCACAACATCAGTAATTTAAGTTTCTTCAAAAATCCAAGAAATTATCCCGACAAGTGTAGGGATTAAAAGTCTTCATTTAAATAAAATCTGCCCTCCTACTAAAGAGGAAATGAAGCAGAATCAAAGATAAAAGATTTACAGGAAAGTTGAGAGTGAAGCATAAAACCTGATAGACAGAAAAAGCACATACACATCCATCCAGTGCTGAAGAGGTCAGGCAGAGTGTACGACTCCATTAACATCAAAGTCATTAGATAACAGTTTGGTACATTATCATAGAGAACAGCAGACAAAGAGTTATTGTATTCCCATGTACTTAATTCCATACTTTTCTGATAAATTCAAATTAAATATACTCTATATGCATTGCTGAACAGAAATTAGTCCATTTAAAATTTAAAATTATAGACAATTCTATCCAATTTGATTTGTAATTTCCTTGTGCTTTTTATTCTGAAAAAGTGTGCATAGAATGTCTTCTGAGATACTCCCCTTGAGATGACAGTCTGAGCTATGTGAGTTTCTTTTCTCTGATGGTTGTGCCATCTCTTTTAGATTGTTGACTCTCATACTAGCCTGCTGCAAAACTATTGCTAAAGTGGCAGTCTCATTTAAGAAACTGAGCTGTACAGTAGCCTAGTGAATATTCTTATATAGAACTGAATAGAGGCAAACTAGAGCTCCTGATAAAGCTCTTTAGCAATCTGAACTCCTAACTCCATCCTCTAGCACAAAAGTGCATGTTTTTCTCTTACATTAATGATTTTTCATAGCAGCAGTATGGTAGCTCCAGGTGGTGTGGTTATCGTGAGATAATTGCGCCCCTCGAGGGTGCCTGTTAACACCCCAGAGGTGATGAAAACCAGACCCTCTCTCGTGCCTTATTGCTTCCATACATGCTGATGGCAGCAACTAAAAAGAATTGTGAAACATGAAGAGCATGCAGAATTAATCTGCACTGTCCATTTGTTAATTATAAAGGCTATGAACACTGCCACTGAGCACCATCTACACTTTTACACTGTCATCATAATTAAAAAGTTTTAGTATGTGGTTTTGTGTTGCAACAACATCGATCAAAGTCCACTTCCTGACATGTGCAGCAGAAGCAATATGTTCCGCATAGGTTATTTCTGGAATTGTATTATTTACTGTAATAGAGCCCTGTCATGCTACCTCTATTGCACCAAATGTACCTGCCATGTCTGCAGAGACTTATTTCATTTCCTGGCTCACACTCTCTCAAACATGCACCAAATGGACTTGTTGAGGAAAAATAAAAGAAAAAAAAAAAAAGGTTAAATTTATATCATATTCTGTAAAAGGATTTTTTTACATTTTATGCATTGCAAGACTGATTTTTACCTCTGCCCTCTCCTCTGCATATCCATGAATATGCTGTTGGGAATAGGGTAACACTTCCTACAGAGGTGGATCAGAGAAATAACAGTAACAAGTATTCAGAACTAATGGAAACTCTCTGTAAAGTAATACTCCAAGTGCAAAACTAAAGAGCAGAAGAGGGAGAGGATGGCTTGGATCACTCATGCTAGCAGTGCAAAGCATGTGTCACAAGGTAAGGCCAGTGTAAAACAGTCTATAGTGTCTGCAGTTGCTACTAACTTGAGCTGCAGACACAGGGAGCTGCCAGACAGTGCTAAGATAGGAGCAGCCACAGATCTTCACTGTCACCTGCAATACTTTCTCAAGAAAGACAGCCCAAAAGCTTTTCCACCAAAGTGGAAGGAAATTATAGAAACTCAGACTCCCAAAGAGTTAACTGTTTATATAACAAATATAAGGAATGCAGAGGGGAAAAAAAAAAAAAAAAAAAAAATAATTAACCTTTTCTCCCTTACAAAACTACAGTAGTAAAAAACGCGTGGAGGGAGGAAAAGGAGTGGGAAGTTTAATACCCACTTTACATAAATGTCCCACTTGTTTACTCTTCGTAAAAATGTAGATGAGATGTCTGCTCTTCATGTTTTAGTGTCTATCAAATGATGCTTTTTTGGCACCTTGCTGTTTGCAGAAGAAAAACAAGAAAAAAGTTGAAAAACAGCAGTGCCTTGATAAAAACACCTTTCTTGCTTTTGATTTTCTATTCAGCCTGTATAAGTGTCATAAAGTAGGAAAGAGAAAACAGGTCATCTTTGAGGTTAGCTAGAAGAAAAGACAGCCTGAGCAGGGAACTTGAAAAAAAGTGGATAGTATCCCTAAGTGACACTAGGTACATATCACATGGATGGAGCACTGGGTTTTGCTGCTCATAGCAGAAAATAACATTTTCAGAGTTTTATTTCCTTCCCAGAATTTAACTAACTGTACAGAATTAATACACTGTCCTGGTACATTGCAGAAGTCATTCACAGTTACAGCCTGGTGCTCAATGTTCTATTACAAAATCAGGTAAATGAGGCCAGTCTCAAAATATATAGCAGAATCTCATTCTAGCCTTATTTATGCCATGAGATACCTCTCATAAATTAAAAAAAAAAAACTCGTGTGGCTCCTCGTGTGGCTCCACTTCTCTAGTTATAGTTTGGCGTGTGCGGTCTTTCTGTTGCTCAGTTATGTTTTTGGGTAGTGGGGACTGTAATATATACCTAGAATACAGGATCATGTGGCATTCATATATGAACAAATCCAGAGTTGCCAAAGGACAAAGATGCTGTTATATTCATTTAAGGATGTTAATATTGTGCAATGCCAGATGAAGACTTCAGTACAGTGAGAAGAATTGGAGGGGATATAGCCCTTTGGGCAATTGACAGCCAGGTCAGGCAGTTCAGAAACACCTACTCACTTGGAAATCTTGTCCTGAGAAAACATCTCTCTTAAAAAAAAA
>VWZN01020976.1:0-17689 GCA_013396955.1 Regulus satrapa | reverse complement strand
GGAAGGAAGGAAGGAAGGAAGGAAGGATGGAAGGAAGGAAGGAAGGAAGGAAGGAAACTGCAGTGGTACTGAAAAGTAATCGTAGGGATTGGATGGCTTTAAGAGTCAGTGAAATATCACAGGTCACTCAGTGATACTGGAGTGGTTACTGACCATAATTCAGTGCAACAACTTTTCAAAGACATGTATGAAATTTCCCTTTGTAGCTCAGGGAGTCCTTCCAGGAGTCCTCCAGTCAGTGAGATCTGCATAGAGAAGCAGTAAATTGATAATTCAGATCTTTACCCTTCTCAATAGTTACCAGAGATGATGTTGGGAAGCAAGTGATGTTGGAAAAAAGCTGTTAATTTTGTCTGCTAAGTGCAATCTATAATCAATTGGGGGTTGAGAGAGAGAGAAAGGAAAGGAAATATCTTCACTACATTAATCTTTCAGCCGCCCCAGCTGGAGCAGAACTGTACAAGCACTGGATTGTACACTGGGTACAACAGAGGGGCATAAATTAATAGCTGCCTCCAGTGCAGATCTCCTGCTCAAGGCAAAAATATTTATTCTCTTGGTGGAAGTTCTGCTTTTGGACAATTCTTCCTTACCTCTTGCTGCCCTTTTTCTCAATTTCTTCACTTTCTCTCCCTTTGTTTCATCCCAAAGAGGGTCTGACCCTTCGAAGCATTTGGAAGACTGAATTAGTTCATGTAAATATTCTCCGTTAATGCTACAGAAATTATTATTTCATTATCATGAAAGTGATAGGCAAAATGGTCAACTTTTAATGATCCCACCAGAAATCATTAAAATCAGGATGATTTTTAACATAGATACCAGCCTTCAACTTCCTTTCTCCCGCTGCCTCATGAATTCCCCTTATTCTCTTAGTGCAAGGGATTCTGTTCAGGTGAACAAAATTATGTCTAATTGCCTGTCCTTGGGATTTCATTATCCTGACAACTCCTCCAAGAGAGCACAGAAAAGTCCACTGTTCATATATCTTGTGAATTTCTTTGCCCAAGGAAAAATCTGTCTTTTGGCTGATATTGGAAAGAACTTCAGAAGGGAATTCTCCAAGCTATACATCTTGAACAGGGTTCAGTTGCACAAACAGCTGTCAAGAACCATGTTAGGCATGGTAAGGGATCCTGCTCATCATCCAACCAAGGCAATGTGGGTCTTCCTTAACTGCATACTCTAGAAAGCAGTCTTACAGGGGGAGGTCTCAGGGACCCTAAAGTCAGAAAAATCTGTCTTTGTCCAGGGAACCTAGTATGCATGTGTGCAGGTGCTTGATTTCAGTGCTAAATTTTAAGTTATCTTAAGTTATGTCTATAGACAGAAACACTGAAGTCCAGATTCTATTTTAAAAATTCCTGGATTTTCTGTGTCTTAGCTCTGGCTCACATATTCAGGTTTTCCTTATGTGAAAAGGAACTAGTATGAGTTACTGGTCTTGTCCTTATGCAGCCTTGAGACATAAACCCAGAGCAGACGGAATTGTCATACCAGCTAGATGGCTGGTACATATTCCCATTCTGCATTTGTTACAACCAGCACAGCTTATGTTCATTCAGTTACCATGGTGGGAAAGGCCAGAGCTTCACCACTTCACAGAGGGCCAGCCTGGTTATGCTCTAGTATTTTGTAGCTACTTAAAGCACTGTCATCATTAACTGCCTTAGTTCTATGAACTCTCAAGGTAAGGATAACTCAGGTTCTTGTTAATAGAAATTTTGAAGGTAAAGTGAAATGGCACTGAATGATTGGTGTTTACAAACTTATATATTTTTAAATATTTATCTTTAATTAGTGTATTTCAGAATGCAATGTCAATATTTGAATGCAATGTAAAGGATGTATGTAGGCATTTTTGTTGTTCTTATCTATAGTAATATCACTTAAGAAAATGCAAAAGGGGAAAGGAAGGAAAATCCACTGCCCCTGGATCCAGCAATGGGACTTTATTGTTGCAATTTTGATGTCTGTTGGTCAAAGTGATGGTCACAGTTGTGATCCATTGGGGATGGGGAAAAGTCCCCACAACATAGAGTTCAACAGGTCAATATATGTTCAGGTTTGTATGGGAATGTCCAAGGACCTTCCCTGCAGAGGGGAAAAATGAAGTACTTATAACTTTGTTCCAGAATTATATGATAGAGAAACATGGCTTCTAAACTTTTAGATTAAAAATGCAGCAACTTTTTGTTCTGCTTTCATGACAGTTTTTTTACCAAATCACACTAAACAAATGTTGCTTATGCCTACCAACAGGACATGATTTCACAGAGCCACGAGATTTCATGTCTCGATTATAAGATATGTCGATTTTTAAAATTTATATATTTATTTAATTATTTTTACATTCACTGAGTTCTGAACTGCCAGAGTCCTTTCATTCCTGTAGGAGTATAGAATTAAAACAATTTTCCTCTTCTTAGAAAAAACAATATGTAAATTCTGTCTCTATTGAAATTAGTAGTATTTTTCTTAATGGCTTCAAAATGTTAGGGTCTGGTTATAGGATAGCAAGTCTATTTCATTAACAAAATGGTTGGACTGTACATCTCAGTTATCAATGAGCTACATGAGGGATGATCAAATAAAGAGCTGAAGACTGATTAAATGTGCAAGGCACCTTTACCTGCACCTCATTTTGGTTAGCCAGTTAGCCAAAAAGCACATCTTTTCCAGCATGGTGAGCACTGCAGACGCTGCTTGGTGAGCTGCAAGGGAAAGATGCTGCAGTAGAAGTAAGTGGTACCAGCTTAAATCCATAAAATTACATTAATGCAGGTGCAGCACCAACCAAACCAGATTTTCTGGGGTTTTTTGTTCAGATTCACTTCACTTAAGTTCAACTCATTCTTTAGCACTGAGCCCAAAGTCACAAGCCCTGGGTCAACTCTGTGACAAAGCACAGACTCATTGCTGCTGAGGAAGTTAATAGTACTTTTTATCAGTTTAGCACACCAGAACCAGGTAGATATGCCTTGTACTCCTCCTTCCTCCAAGGTACAGCAACAGCACAGGTTCTGCCGGACCATGCTAGCTCCTGCTCAGAGCTTGGGCAGTCTCTGCTATGCCCTACAGAACACAGGTTATTTACTTGAGCTAAGCGTAGAATTAATTCATCCTGAGTTTGGTGTTTCTCCTACAACCATAACCCTGAGAGAATGCATTGCACAATTCAAAGGCATATCTCGCATTACTTTCCCAGTGATTCCAGAACCATGTACCCGTAGCACTTGATTGGCTCCAGTCCACAGGGCCGTGAGATCTGATTCTGAGCCTTGTTGTAGTGCTTAACAGTACTTAACCTGGATTTACTCTGGAAACTTGCCACTTCATTTGCATCAACTTTGGCAGCACGAACCTGTACCAATATTTTCTCTCTTCCTTCTATTTCACTTTACCTCTGTGTTTCCCTCTTTTCCTTTTCTACCTCACTGCCCCCACCCTCGTGCCCTTTACCTCCTTACTTTTAAATTATATTACCCCTAACCAATCTTGGAAGGAGAGACATGTTCTGTCCATGCTCTTAACAGTTGTGCATTATCATGAAGGAACTACAGTTCTATTTTCATAAAAGAGCATTGAAGGTAGCCTCTAAACCCTGGAGAGAACTGTTTACAGCATGGAAAAATGTTTAAAGTTTGGAGAAATGTTTACAACATTTCACAACTTCCTAAGATTTTTCTAAATGCATCATATAAGGTTTTAATATCACAACACCAACATTTCAACAGATTTCAAAATTGTGTCAGCAGTAAAAAGTCAGAAAATCCTTAGAAAAAAACAAAAAAGGAGAAGGATGGGACTAAAAGCTATTAAACTGCTACAGATTAAGAATTCTTAGCAGTAATGCATTAAATATTAAATATAGAGTTACATGATCTATGCATTCCATGATTTGTATGAGATCTACAAGGAGATTAACTCCCACTAGCTGTGCATCTGTAATTGAGATAGTCTGGGGGGTGGGATATGGAAGTAAACAATTCAAAAGAATTGTAATTTCACTGCTTAGAATCACGTATAGTGCTTTTTCTCTTCACAAAACCAGTCTTAGTATCAAATATTTTCAATTTTCTGTCCGAGCACAAGGATTTCTGATTTCAGACCTTAATGGAACCCAGAAAACCTTGATATTAGGAACAATTTTCTAAAAGCATCTCCTGTAATTACCTCACAGTGTAGAACCTGCTCAAAAGTGCAAAGCATGTCAGAAGTTCCCCATTACTGTGCAACCCCGTCCACCTGTAGGCCAGCAGATCAAATAACAAAAGGTCATGGCAATTTAAACTTGCGTTGTTACCACTTGTTCAGATGCTGGCTCTTTGTTCAGCTGCACATTGGTGAGCAGCAACGGTGCCCCCTTTACCTAGTAGTGCTTTAAATCCAGCGTGTATTTACTATTCAAACGTGCAAGCAGCGATGCGAAATGCAAAACAGTAGCGGTTCAGAGCCTCTGCCACAAATTCATGTTTGCTAATTTCCTCATAAGAAAACAGTCACCAGCCAAATCCCCAAACACTCTTTAATATAAAATGAACACATAATCCTTAGTGTGATGCAAGGTTACTTTTCCAGAGGATTGGGAGTTTTTAAATTCTTTGGAGATATTCTGTGTGTCATTCTTGAAGATAAAATTACCTGCACTCTCTTTTTCCATTTTTCTTAGCCTACTTTACCCCACCCCACCCCACCAATAAAAAAATCCTTTATGTAAACTGTTTCACTACTGTTTCATGTTTGAAAAACCAATGCAATTTTGCAACTACTTATGCCATTTTCTCTTTCAGGTATGTCTCTTTTCTTTAAAACCTGATCTTACAAATCACTTAGCCATTAGCCAAAAAAAAAATGTGCAGTATTATGATTCTGTAGGTGTTTCACAAGTCTTTAAGTACATTTTTGAGGTTTGCTATTAAGCTAATCTCTGAGAAAGATGCCGTAGAATATTAATGGATCCATTTTGGAATTGTAAATAAATGTGTTTGGAGCAACCTAGATGAAGAGCAGAACTATAAAAGTGGTTATAAAAATCTAATTAACATTTTAACTGTATAAAGCTTGCTGATACAAAAGAATAGTCTCAGACAATAGATAAAGTTAAATATCCCCATGTGGGTTTCCAGCAGATGAAACACTGCTATCAATATTTAATGGAATGTGTCAGAATTTACCATCATTTGAAAGAATGCAAATAGAGGTTACCATAGAAATCACCTTGGAAGATTCCTCACAAAATGCAACACAAACTACCCCTGAAGCATCCTCAAAGGAGTTTGCTAGATCTGTGTCTGTTACCCTTTCATGCAGTTTCTTAAAAGGAAGGAGAAAAGGCCTCTGTGTGTGTGTGTGTGTGTGTGTGTGTGTGTGTGTGTGTGTGTGTGTAAATGTACCTTATAAAAAGGTATTGACCAGTAATGTTAAATAAAAGAAATAAGAAACCAATTCTCTTCTAAACCCTTTCATACTGTAGATGCCTGAACTCAGTTCATACAGCAGAATAAATAATTGCAGTGAATAAGTAGGTAAAATATCTCCATATAGTTAAGAAAAATAACATCGTAAAATTCTCACATCAGTTTTTATATCAAACTTTTCCAAACCTTTTCTCTAAAGAATTCCCTACTATCAGCTTTCAGCTTATCTTTACATTGCCAAAATATGAGTAGGTCCATAGAGTATAATTTGGACATCTCAATATAAATTTTCATGGTTTTCCTCTATGAGAAAAATATGTACGTTCTTAAATGTCTTCCTCCACACAAAACCATCAACCAAATTTGTCAGTTCAAGAAGCAGCTATATGCCTAACTATCCTATCAAATTTGTAATTTCTGTAATCTAGAATACAGAATCCTTCCCAAGCTTCTACATTCTCTTTTGAAACCTTTGCCTCATAGCTCTTGCCAAACATGCTAAACTGGAGCTAATGAGTATCTTTAGAATGCTATATTTCCTCTTAGCTTCTCAGAAAAAAGCAACATGTGAGAAACAACTAAGTGCTCCTGAACTACTGAAGAGCAAAAGTTGATCAAAACCTCCTGTTGGTGAGAAGAAATGCATAAATATAATTTGCTGTCTTTCAAACTGAGTGAGAGAGATTGAAGGAAATTTATGATGATGAAAACCTGTCGCTTCTGTAAATAATTCTGTAATAGTTTAGAAAATATTAATATAAAATGCAGATGGAATCTTACCTGCTAACACACCTGAGAACCTTATCTTCTATTCTTATTATTCATAGTTGAAGTAGGCAGTGTATGTTACTGCTTAGTAAACATAGATACACTGATTCTTTTAATGGGCAACAGTCTTACACTTAAAATATCTGAATTCTGATGTTTTTGCTTTCAGAGGTTATACGCTCATTCAGGTAACACAGTGAAGCCCCGTGCATTATAGTTTGGGTTTGGTTTTGTTGTATGTTTGCTTGTTTTTAAGTTAATCAAGATCTAACAGAAAAACATATGTAAAATGGCATTCTAATCTATAAAAGATTCTGTAGCAATGTGTTGCCCACCTCTTCATGAAACCTAAGCCAAAGGAGAAAAATTTTTAAAACTTCATATTGATGGCCTGATAGTGGTATACCAGGTTACACCTTTGCTTAAAGCAATTACCATCTTCCTACTGCAATTGGATCATTGTACAGCAAGGTCTAGAAATGTATGAGGCCAAGAAGAAAGGCAAGAAAGAGTCTGCTTCTAGGAGGAAGAAAACATGGAGAAGAGTCCCTCTGTTTGAATATCTTGTATTCCAAAAAACAGGGACTATCCCAAGGAGAGACTATAATCCCTTCAGTTTCAAACATGATAAGCATAATGCAATCATCTGTGGGATGATTTTCCCACAGGAATTTTCTGAAAATATTAATTATTTCTTTCTCCAAGACAGTTTGTCTTAATGGAATCTAGTTGGGCTTTTTTATGTAAATATATTCAGTGCTTTCTCCCCATATTTGGCTTCACTGTGTATCACACAGTGCAACAGAAGCTAAACAACTTCTTGCTTTCCTCCCGGAGAACGCTATGACAGTATATGGCACAAATGACAGCAAATCCTGGATTGTCACACATCTAAGCTAAACTACCTTTTTGTTCCTTTTGCTCTTCGTGGCTCTGCTCTATAGTGCTTTGAGGACAAAAGGGATGTCTTGTCTGATTAGACTGATGTATACTGCCTTTCACTAATATTTTGCTATTTAAACTCTTAGAAAATTCTTGTGACTGGTTGAGGAACATCCTGTAACTACTACTGCAGACCACTGAGTTACTGGGTAATCCTGCTGACCCAGTGTTACCTGAAAATACCAATGTTCTTTAAGCCTCAGAAATATAAGTCTTCTATAAATTACCTGACCAAAACCACAATTTTGTGTTGCTCAGTTAAATGGAATAATTTGAATCTTTATGCAGTTATGAAACCAGAATCCTTTCACATATTGCTCCTCTGGTTATACTTGGTATTCAAACTGGCTCAAAGAGTATAATTGACATGTAAAGCAAAACACAGTTCTTACAGTGTCATTACCTTAAGAAAAAAAAACTTGATAATTCACAGGAAAGGCTATTCACAGGAAATCTGGCCATTTTTCTATATTTCTGGGTGATGTAAAGACTTTTTTTGAGATTTGTAGGGTTTTTGTGGTTGGGGATTCTTTTGGGGTTTTGTTTTGTTTTGTTTTGCTTTGTTTTGTTTTGTTTGGGTGATATCTTTGATCTCAGATTTTAACTATTTTATGCCAAGGCATAATGGACTGAATGCTTTATATGTCTTCTGAGATGCTAAATGGATGAAAAAGAGTAGATGGAAAGTCATACCTGCTGAGAAATGGCATCCAGAAAATATTGTCATTCCAACCTCTCTATACATTATGAAAATATAACATTTTCTTAAGCATTCTGAAATATTTTACACATTGTTTCTTTTGCCTTGCTTAGGTAGATATCACCATTTAGTAGTATGCTACTTTCTTTTATCTGGAAGAAAGGACTAAAGGCTCCTTCTAAGGCTACTTCTGCATTCAATGCTAATGCTGCTCTTTAAGTAATAAGATCAGTCTGCTCCTCTGGAGTCAAAGATCCTGGAGACATAACACTAACATTTCCCGGTACGTATCATTCTGTTTTCTTAGCTAAACTTTTAAACTTGTAGAGAAAAAAAAAAAAAAAAAAAAAAAAGTGTGGTTTTGGAGAATTATCCTTTCAGATACAATTACTTTTAGAGAAACACAATTTAGCTATAGCATGGTATGCATAGGTTATATAAGTAAGATGCCAAGCAATTTATCTTGTGGTTTAAGAAAAAAAAATGTTGGGTTTCTTTGTTTTCGGGATTTTTTTTTTTTTATCAAAATGAAAAATACCAGTAAGCCTAGATTTTGTCCCATGTGTCTGTTGCAGCTGAAGCAAAGCTGCAAACTCATCTAAACAGGAACAATCTGAAAGACACCTGGGGAGGTGGGAATGCATTAATTCTCTCCTGCTGCTGTAAACCCCACTGGGATATGTAACTGATGCAGACTAAGGGCTAAATCCAAAGCCTAAGAGATTCAGAGGGCTCTTCAGCTCTCTTCTTGGGAATATGTCTGTGTCCCAGCATAGAGACTTACCATCTACAGACCAAAGATAACCTTTCCTAAACAAATAAATATATCAAATTCTCACAAATGCAGTCACAGGAACTGGTCCTTATGCAATAATTTTATATTAACATTTCATCAAAATAAGGTTGACAGATGTGACATAGGTTCCATAGGTGAAAGACTTCTGGAGCAGAATCTAGACATCCACAAGGGTTCTTGGAAGGGGATAGTAAGTAAGTAAACAGATCACCTGGTTGTGACAGGTGGCGAGGTACCAAACTCCAATAGTAAACCCACATTTTAAATGTGTGTTATTCTAAATAAACCAAATTTCAGGTGTCTCACTCAGTAGCTGGGACTGACCCTCATGTTTCAAACAGAAGCTTCCTTCTAACAGCAGGGAACAGATATCAGGTGCTGGACATCCTTCCAGTTCTTAAGGAACCATAGCCCAAAGCAGAGGAGGTCTTTTCCTAATATTACTGCATGGTGAAACACTACATACAGGTGAAGTGGATAAAGTTTCTCCCATACTTGTTCTACCTCTGTGTTTTCAAATTTCTACAGTAATTTGGTTGGAAAGAACCAGTTGTTCCAGCAGTGGTCCTAGCACCATCTAGTCCCAACTATAGGACCAAAAATATTGTTAGAGCAGGTACCTCAGGACAAGCTCTGAACACTTCCATAATGAAAATAACCAAAATCCCTCTGGGGAACCCATTCCAGTGTTTGAACACAAAAGGGTGATCTTTTTATTTCTTCCATGTATCTAGCTGGAAATTCCCTTCCTGCAGCTTGTGATAGTTGTCTCTTGCCCTTTTTCTGTAGGAAAGCATTATGGTCCCTTTAGTTGAACATAATAACTGGATCTTCCCTTAGCCTTCTCTTTTTAAACAAACTGTGTTGTCTCAAACTCCCCTCAGACAACAGGAATTTTCATATCATAAGAAATCCCATAAAATTTCCTCCCTTCCTGAGTACCTGCCTACTTCTCTGTGAGTGCTGCTGAACCTAAAGAGAAATCATAAATAAACTACACATGAAAATGAGTGTGCTGTGACACATAAAGGAAGTGAAAGATTGGAACGTAGGACATTCTTTCCTCAAGAAACAATGACCAGGATTTTCTGAGAGTCTTTACTTTTTCATGTTGTAAAGATAAAACTATTCATTTCCATTTTATCAGTAAAAATAAAGCCTTTTAAAACTTCATGAAGCTGTTTTAATATTAATACTTATTATCATTGCGAAACCATTGTTAAATTTATGTGTAGAAAAACAACACTGTTATTTGTATGGAGTCCAACTCGATAACAGAACTTCCTATATCTGCTGAAAGATTTATTTTCAGACTCATTTACCCTTGGACTGATACAAGAGCTTCACAGAGTTCTCTGCGTATAACAGCTTTGGAATATAAATGTAGACTCAAGGGAGTGAAGAAAAAAAAAGGCAAAAACGGGGCTGAGCTGAACCTTCACTTGAGTAGGAGCAGACATCTGAATTAATCTCCTGCTGCTAAGCAAGAACATAAACTAAACTAATCAGAAAGGATAAAAAGGTTGGATGTGAAGTTGAACTGTAAATTCAGATTTAATCCAAACACTCTAAAGCCAAAGCAAAACTGATTGCTTGAAATGAAACATAGTATTCTATCTGCACTGTTATACGCTGGAGCTGGAAACAGTTGAAATTTCCCCCAAAGCAGCATGAGAGAGAAAGGAAGAGGAGAAAAAAATCTATTTAGGTAAAAGAAGCAGCAAAGATCTGCTAAGTCACCTAGTAACAAGTACCCCATCTCTGATCAGTGTAATGAAGCTGGGCATTACATATTTCCATGTCTGGTCCTGTCTGAGGTTTAATCTTACAGCCCTTTCAAAGATTACATTTCTGTAATTTTGGAGAAAGTTGTAATGTTTTTGTTCACGAGCAGAACTGCACATCATTCTGCCTTGAGATCTGAGCATCTTCTGCTTTATCAATTGCACAGACTGAGACAGAGAATACAGCCAAATAGAAGAAAGTCTGGATTCTAGACTATGTGTCAGGTTGCATCCATGTCTAGTTAAGGATGTCTACAGATGAAACTGTAAACATAAATTTTGCAGTGCAACTGATTTCTGTATCACTGATTTCTGCACACTACCTTTGCTGAAGGAACAAATATTTGATTCCACTCCATGGACACAGCTACTGGATATCTCAGTTGTTTAAAAGATGTATTAGCAACCGTTTACACAAAAACAAATTCATGTTGGACACAAATAATGGAAGTTGATGTATAAATTATTTCTTTGGTCTCCCATTGACTATGTCTACCATTTTAGGCTCCCACATGCTTGTTTTTCATAGTCTTTACTAAAACCCTTCCCTTCTTGAAAACATTGAGGTATTACTGCCTTAAGAAAGAACATTATATACATAGAACTGCTCCTTGGTAACACCACTGCTGAGCAGTGCTCCACAGCATCAGTGCTGTATCTCCAGCATTTCCCCCTCACCAACAGCCTGAGTGAGGGTGGGTAAAATCTTGGGAGGAGGACAGCCAGGACAACTGATCCAAACCTGACCAAAGGTCTAACATCACTTCCTAATGGGAAGTAAAGAATAAAATATTTTTGTGGTTTTTCTTTCCTTGTGCACATGTAACCTTTTGCTTTTACTTTATTAAACTGCCATATCTCAACCTACAAGGGCTTTATTTCTATCTTATTTTCTTCCCCCATCTTTCTGAGAAGAGGAGTGATAGAGGGCCTTGGTGGGGACCTGTTGCCCAGTCAAGGACAACTCATTTCACCATAGTTACAGACACCTGAGACTTTCCAGTCCTCAGACAAGTCCCCCTAATGCAAATGCATAATAGCACTTTTTGCTTCTTTGGAGCAAAAGAGAGGTCTCAGAGAGATTTTTCTCATGTGTTCTCTCCTCTGGGGTCTCTTTCTCTTATGCATTTTCTGATTGATAGGTTTAGCTTGTTGCACTTTACAGGAAAGTTTCAGGGTTAACCTGTCTGAAATATTATTGCTGGAACAGTAGGGAATCCACTTTGCCAAAATTACTGTGATGAAAAATGTGCTTGATTCTTTCTTTTTTCTCAGGCACTCATCATGAATGGAAACAAAATTTGCTTTTCTAATGCTAGAGGAAAATTATATGCAAGATTGCCTCTATGACACTGAACCAGAAGGGGAGTATGAATCAAAAGAAAATTACTCCTTTTTGAACATGGCCCATGCTCAGTGCAAGTCCTTGTACCAGGTGGGAAGTACAGAAGCTGGGTTTGCCAGATTATGTTGGAAGTCTTGGCTTTGTATCTACCTGGTGTAAGCCAGTACTGCTGGTACAAGGAGGTGAGAATCCCCACAAAAACTTAGAATGAGGTAATAATTACAATCATTACTCTGTGTCTGTCTCATCCTGTGATTCTACAGATATGTCACACTACTTCCTAAGGGTTGTCGTGAAATAACTAAAAAGAGATAAAGTAGCTTGAATTTCAGGGGGATTGAGTACGATATGCAAACTAGAAAGATACACAAAAAATTCAACTGATGATAGATCAGAAACTTCACAGCTTCAACCCAACATTCGATCCTAGCTAAAAACAAACTCTTTCTTTTAATTCTGTCTTTATGCAGTACCACTGAATGCTTGTAAAAAGACTTGTGTAGAGCTACAGTCTACATCCCTGCCAGATTACAGTTTGAATGGTGTACTCTTCAAAACAGTGGCTTCATGTGTTTTGACTATTTTTGTGTAAAAATATTTTGTAATTAGAACTTTCACAGAACATACCTTTTTTTTTAATCTATCCTAAAATAGCTGGAGACCACTGATTACATCACAGTAAACAAGTGTAGGCTATAGAAACCACAGCTCTGCTCCCATCTCTTCTCAGAATCTGTAGAAACATCATCAAGATGACTCAAACATAGGTAGTGCATGGGCTCAACAACACTCACATCAGAATATTACTTCATTTTAGAAGTTTGTGTGCTCCACATTTGCTTAATGATTAACTGTATAATGACCTATAAATTTTTGCAGATAAAGCAAACAGCTCCCATTCATAAAACAGTGTAATTCTGAGAAAATACTACTAATGGAAATTTGTGTGGTTTAATTGAGCTAGACAAAATTTCTGAAAGCCTTTTCTTTATGATTTTGAAGCTTGACCTCCAATTAATCATAAACAACTGCTAAGTAAACAACTGCAATAGCAGGTGAATAGAAAGCCCCCAGTTCATTAGGTAACATTTTCTTTAGAGTAGTATCATATAAAAAACTAATGGAGAAAAACTGTTATACAAATCCCATTTTCGGGGATCTAGCAAGATGAAATATGTTTTCAGTACTCAGTTCTTAAAATGTAAACTATTAGATGAATACAATAAAAAATGGATGAGTTTATTTAAACTATCAAGACGTCTGCTTCTCTGTTCAAGCCAGTACAGGAAGATTTTAAACCCATTTGTCTTCTATGCACAGTCCAAATAAAAGCATTTTACTTCATAAATGTGTGCATTAAAAAAGAGAAGGTGTTTTTCCTCCTCATCTTCTTGGGAAGGAATAACAGAGCTGTTTGGTGTTAAAAGTGTAATTTTTCACTCCAAATATGAATTGTTTGACCTAAGAAAGTTCTGTGCTTTTCAAATTTCCTGTCTTGATGTCAGATGCCCACAAATTATGTACTCAAAACACCTTGGTAACAAATATATTGAAGGCCCCATCCTGCCTTAGCTGCTCCCAGTTATGAACTTTTTCCCATTTGAACGTAAGTATTTGAGAATTTTCCATTCTTGGATGGAATTGCTTCAGAAATCCTTTCAACACTAGTAGAGCTGAATGTAAATCCCAGTGAGATATAAAGGTATTCATTAGCTATTTATCCGGGTTGTCATAATTTCTACATATGTTATGATGAGTCTTTGAAGGAAAGTTAGTTAATTACACATGGAAAATGAAGGGCATAGCAACTTTTCATCTGACAAGAGAATCAGGGAAATAGACTTAGGACTATATAAAAATGAAGCATTGCAAGAAAAAGATTCAGCATTGGTGACAGCTTCTTCATTTTAGGGCAAGTAACTCTTGTTGATACGTAAAGTTTTATATACTCCTAGTCTGTTCCAGCCCCAGCATAAAAACTAACCCAGGAGCAACTAATTTAACCAGTTTTGAAAAACAGTTCAAGTTGAATGTTGTTTGCCCTCAATGTCTTATGTCCTTGCTTTTGCAAGAAGTAAATGTAAAAAGTTATTGACTCAAACAGCTTGGTTCCATCACCTGGTGCACATGAGAGGCTACTGCAGAAAGGTCACTCTGTACAGCTGGAAGCAGCAGCACTGGAAGGAGAGCTGTGATGGTTAGTCCAGACAGCTGACTGGAGACACCAGTATGGAAGACAGCAGCTTTCAGTTATTTTACTGCCCACAGCTGACAATGGGGTATTATTCTCAATGTCTTTTTGAAGAGATCTGTGTCACTCAATAGTAACAGACTCTGAATTTCATTGAGAATTTGTACAATAACATTGTTTGACCATATATAAAGAAGAATCTCTAAAATATGAGAGAATTAAAGCAGTCCACTCTAAGGAATTCGCTACTATTAAAAATCACCAATGCAAAAGCAAAATCTAAGAACACTTACAGTATTTACTAGGAAGTAAAGAGCATTGTTGCTCTAGAAATCAGGTCTCAAGCCTCTACATATACAAATCATTACAAACAGAATTGTTTATAATAATGTGAATGTGGGTCTGGTCTGCCAAATAAGTAGTCATTAAATTCTTTGGTTTTGTTTTGTTTTGTTTTCTATGCAAGATAATACACCTTTGAACTCTTATTTCAATAAAATATTAAATTATTTTGAAAGCTTGAAACATTTCTGATTCAAATATGATTGGGCAAATTTTAAATACATTTTTAAAGCCCCATAACTTCTTTTCTCTGACTGGAAAACTAAGTTAATAATTCCAGAAACCAATAAAAGAAAAGCAGCTGAAGTCAATGGGTGTCTTTCTGGGTGGTTACAATGGGCTTTGTATCCTTGCCCCTTGCCCAAATATTCATATACAGAAAATTAGGATTGGAGACTGACATATGTTTTTCGTGAATGTTCATTGCTGGCAAAGTGGCTGTATGACTCTTCATAGAAACTGAATTAATCTAAGAGTCACAAATATTATTTATTCAAAAGCTCAAATGCATATCAAAACTATTTGAGCTTCTGATCAACTCCTGAAGGATAGCAAAACTTAGTTGTAGAGAAGAAAGTAATTTTCTCAGCACAGACTATACTGTATGCACTGATATTTTCCTACATTGGGGTTACATCAGAGGTCTTTTCCACCTAAGATTTTTTAAAATTTTTAGTTAAATTTTTAATTCTTACCTCTGATAAATAGATAGATTTTTGATTTACATAAGCATGGCTGCAGGTCTGGTAGCAGATTTTAAAATTATAATATTGAAGCATCTAAAATTCACATCAGCAAGATATGAGCAAGATAACACCCAGATAAATGAGGATACATGCAATTATTTTAAAATAAGTCCTAATTATACTTTGAAAGATATGAGAACATTACAGTTCTCAAATCAGTGATTATTAAGGACAACCATAGGTCAAGTGTTTATATAAGCTACTTACAGGCTGCTTACAGACACATCATACAATAGACTGAAAAGAAGTTGTGAATACTTCTTTTCATCAATATTAGAAGTATGTTTCCTAAAGAAATTAATAAAAGCATGTGGAGAGATTTCTGTGCAGTTAGATTTACTAGGAATACATGCATATATTTGAATTTTTAGGGTTTCTGTAGGTTTTTACAGTATTAACACTAGGTCATATTCCTTATCTCAGTTGTGGAGTCGCTCCAGTGACAGAGGCACAATACTCTGGTGTCCTGAAAGGATAAATTCTTGCAATCTTGGTCTAAAGAATGGGCATAGTGGCTTAGGATTCATCTTTCCAGATGCATTCCCTCTCAGAACATTCAGCCAGTCATTGAATTTCAACGGAAGGATGCCATTAAAAGCATGCCCTCCCATGTGGAGGAACTATTCATAAGTGACTGCATTGTTTTTCATAAGGGGACAGGAAAATACAACTGGCCTTCAGAGAGCTGTTAAATCAAGTACATTTTTTTCTAATAAGTCTTCATAGAGAAAACAGCTAGCAGAAAGGACTCTTGCATGAAGTCATTGTGTTTTAAGCATAAATCAATTACTTTTTGTACATCGCTTGGAACCATCTTGGTGGCCTGATATACTCAATTTAGAAGGAAGATCCTAGCTGATAATTAGTTGTTCAAGTGCAAGGATCATTCTAATTCTCATGTCAATTTCTGTTTAACAGAGACAGCTACTGAGCAAGGTTGGTTAACAAAATAAGACAACAAAGTTCAGGATAGGTTTTGATGATGATGTTTGATGTGATAACATGCTGACACAAATTACATAAAAAAATAATAAATACAATTATGTTTAGGTTTTTAAAAATTAGAACCCTGTAAGATTTTTTTAAAAGAAAATTTATTTTGCACTACTTTAGTATCAGATATTTACTAGGTAAAACTGGGACTGAAAAGTCAATAACTCATCAGAGAAAAAGGAAGAACAAAAATCTTCTGGGACTTCAGAAAGGACAACCAAGGCACTATAACATATACAAATTATTGATTACAATGTGCTGATTAGAAATCTTTCTACTGTGAAGAGCCACTAAAGAATTTGCAGCAAGGATATTACAAGCTGTCTTACTAACACACTTTTCCTCTTTGAATATTTTACTAGTTTAATATTTTTAGGAGACTTTTAGAATATTTTTAGTATTTTTAATTAGCCTTTACAAAATCTTTTTCCTACTAAGGATGTATAATATCACCCTATAAACTTCAATTATTAGACCATACCTTCCACAGTGAGTCCAGTTTCAGCATTGTGATATCTCTAACAACCAGTCACAAAATGCCCCTTATTATTTTCCAGTCTGTTAAAGCTTATTTGTGAAGCCAAATGAGTATCACGTGCAAACTGCCTCAGCCAAGATAGAAAGAGCCAACATAAAGTACATACTCCCAATATAAATGAAACCAACTGGGAATTACTTCAGCATTCAGATTTGTTACCAAGGGAATAGCCATCATGTCCCAGAAGAAACACTGAGAATCAGTGCAATCATCTTGTGGAGGAACTGGAAAGATAAATGAAAAGATTGGAAGCATAAGCTCCACACAGAAAAAAAAAATGAAATTACTACTAAAACCACAAATGGAAAATATTCTAGTGTAACTAAAATGTCTATTAAATATCTGAACATGTAACTCTCTGCAGTATTTCCTACAATGTCCTGATTTTTCCCAGAGCGCTGAAAAAGAATTTAATTAATTAATTGAAACATAATATTAAGTCAGAGGCTAGACTAGCAACATTTCAAAGATAACACATTTAGAATAAGAATAAAGATAATTCTTTTTCTGAAAGTTTTAAATACACTTTAGTTCATATGTTTTCCAGCTTCCAAAGAAAAGTTTTGTAGCATTTTTTTCATAGGAATGACAAAACACGCACGTGCAGTTACAATTTATTCATCTTTGTTCCATTGATATTGCACTAGTATCTTTAAAGTGAAGGAGATGGTTTTGACTAGTAATCCTTTAGTTGTCCTTTTTGAAGGTGTTGATAATTTTCTACATGGAATTAAATTAAATTAAATCCAGGCAATTAGTCGGACATCACGTTTTTCCATGCTGTGTGTATTGGGTTTACCTGGCAACATTTTGGTAGCAGAAAGTCTTCAATGTTGGATTCTTTTGAGAAGACACCTGGCTCTCATTGAGAAGCCAGGGTCTGGCTCTATGTTGGGCAGAGACAGTTTTAGTGAGCTCCAAAATGGAAATTACTCTAGCCAAAGCTGGCTGCATCATCTGTGTGGGTGGCACCTCTGGGAAAGTACTTCAGAAAGTGTGAAAAAATGCTGTGAAGCAGTTGCAAGAGAGAAGCAGTCCAAACAAGGACAAGTTTGTGAGGGATTGTCTTCTGTGCAAGAGACTCATGTTGGAGCAGAAGAAGAGGGAAGGCGCGGAAGGAAGGC
>VWZN01020973.1:0-11908 GCA_013396955.1 Regulus satrapa | reverse complement strand
CTACCTGGTTCCAACAGATGGTGACAGAATACAAACCCTGGCACATCCTGCATTAAAATCTAACCCATAATGGCCCATTAATAGAAGACAAGGCCCACCTTGTTTCAACAGGTGGTGATAGAATATACACCTCTGGCGATATCCTCCATTGCAACCCAAGACAGAGAAGAAGAGAGTGATGTGCAGGAGATGCAGTTTGGATACATAAATCTGTTTAATTCTTTTGAAAAAGAAAGTCCTTAAATTTTAGATTCAGTAATCTGAGATTTTAATGCTCTGACTTGGACTAGCCAAACCTAAAGGATTAAAATGTTAATAAATAAATAAAATTACAAAAAATTTCTAAGCTTCATCAAAGAAGATTATCTGAAAAGAAGAAATTAGAAAACCCATTAAAATTCAATAATTAATCTTTTAATTTATAGTCTGTAGAGATTAGTATAACCTAAGGCATTAGGAATATAATTTTATACAGTATTGGTAATTTTTTGACAGAGCTTCAAAGTACATATTTTGCACAATTTTGGACACTTTGACCTCATTAATAAAGACAATTTTAGGTAAATGTAAAGCTAAATTGACAGAGACCAGCCTACTCTGTGTCTGCTTGAGAATTTTTTGGTTTTATTTTTGCCTTTAGCTAGTTGCTGTGCCAAACTTGGAAATGGAGGGCTCTGCACCAAGAGTTTTTCTTACACAAAATTATTATTTTTAATTATGGAAGAAAGGACACATATCCCTGAATGCTTGAGAGTGCTGTAGGTCTTCTCTGAGAAGCTCTACCTCAGCCTGTCACTTTGCTTGGGTAGGAGTGTCTTTGTACAAGGCATATTTTCATTTTGAATCCAAAGACATTGTCTAGTTACTCTCCTAATATATCTGTGCCATTGAATGGATTAAATTCAGTGTTTGTTTCAAGCTGTACAGCATTGCAAGTATTGTACCTATTAACTATAAAATGTATGAAGAACTACAAATGGACTAAAGTCTATATGAACAGAAAATATGCTGGTTAAATATGACTGGGTTTCTCTCAGTAATAATATCAAGTTCTCTGATGTCTAGGACATGAGTAGGGCTATATCAGCAGAGGAGAGGGATGGGACTTGCAGTTACCCAGAGTCTTCTTGGAAAGCTGCTTTTCAGTGGGACATCGGTTTTGTATGAAGATGTATTAAGTTTCTGAAGACACGCATCTTGAAATTATGCCTACAGTAATATATCAGCTTACTGCTTCTCTCCCAACAAACATGAGCCTGAAAGCCTTTGCAACACAAAATTATTACTATTGCAAAAGTCCTACAGCTGAAGAGGAGAATCTGAGTGTATTGTGTTGGCTCTACTTCCTCCACCTTTTTGAGGGCTTTTTCTATCAATTTTCTTTATGTTTATTTCTCTTCAGACTGCATGGAAAGTATGTAGCAGCTCCCTATTTGTAAGATAATGGTTGTAGGAAAATGTGTTGCAAGCAAGCTTGATCCCGATGAATTACAACTGTGCTAATTATTGAAGCATGGAAACAGCCTTGCCCATCCATCCATTTTATAACACACACATCCCATAAGGAGGAGTGTTATAAAAGGATGTATTAGCTGCTTGAGGGAAGCCTGCTGGGCTTGAGTTGGAGTGAGTTGCTGTGGAGCCTGCTGGCTCTGCTGTGAGGAGGAAGGGACACGCGGCCGTTTAAGGGACAGACAAGGTAAGATGTCATGTGAGGGACAGGTTGGAGTTAGCTGGGCATGCAGAAGGTAGAAGAACTCAAAAGAGAGAGGGCAGGAGAGGAGGAGCTGATGCTGTGTGGAGCTGCCTGGGGGGAGCTCCTAGAGACAAGGCATAAGAAGGAACTGACCCCACTGGGTAACAGGGGAGGGAACCCAGTAGAACTTAAGAGCAACAGGAGAAACTGCTGGGTCTGGACCAAGCTTTGGCACCTAGAGTGAGAATGCTCCAGGTGGGGCAATAGGGACATAATGGGAACCATTTTATCCAAGGGCTGATGCTTGAAGCCGCCTTTGGACCATCCCAACAAGCTCCAACACAAAGTCTGTTTGGTATGCCCCTCTTCTGTGTTGTGACCTCTACTTGCATGATATCAGAATTGCCAGTAGGACTCTTTTTTAATGTTTGTTCACACCTGCAAGATTATATGCGTATTATGGTACTAAAGAAAAGATATGGAAACCCCACTCCTAGGCTATTGCCACTTGAGCCTTGGAATGTTGTGTCCTTCTAAACTATGACATAAAGTGTCCTCCGATGTGACAGGAGAAAACACAGGACAAAATGCACACAAAAACTGGGGTTTTGAGGAGTGATACACTTACTGTTAAAGAACCAAGTAAGTCTGTATTTATGACTTCAGATTCAGATTTGGCCAGTCATGAAACAGAATAGCAGTCATGAAACAGAAGCAAGAAGCACCCATGGTGGAGATGAGGATGATGATGGTGCTCATTTTGATCCTGTGGTACCCCTTCCTGATAAGATTGAAGTAACAGCAGATAAGGAAGATGAAGAAGAATTCTTCTGCATGACCATCTAACCCTGTGTGTCCCTTGCACAGCCTCATCCTCCTGATGTCCCTTCCTCCTCACAGCATGGCCAGCAGGCTCCACAGCAGCACACTCTAATTCTGATCCCAGCAGGCTTCCTTCAACCAGCTAAGCCACTCTTTTATAAACACCCCCCACCCCCAATTGGATGGGCAAGGCTATTTCCACTCTCTGATAATTAACACAGCTGTAATTCATCAGGATCAAGGTTGCTTGCCTATTTTCCTACAACCCATTCTCCTATGCCTATTGGTATTTTATTCATCCTCTTACATTTTCAGTGTGGGAAGTGGCAGCTCTGCTTTCTGTATAATGAGAGCAGCTGAAGAAATTCTGCCTGTCTTAAAAGTACAAGCATATGTCAAAGGACTTCTGATCTGTGGGTTAGTGGTGAGAACTGTTACTATGATATGGAACCATCAGTTTCAAGTGAGAATAGTATTATGTTGGCAGTAAAATTTAATTATTGCATGCTATGCTGTGTGTTTTGGAAATGGTATGCAAAGGTAAATGGACAGCTTAATTGTCCCATTACACCGAAATAACACTCATCACTGTAAAGCAAATCCATTTCAATGAAGCATATCACAGACTGTTTTGCATTGCTTCTGAGATGCAGCTTCTCAGTGTATTCATTTGTATTTTACTCTGTCATTCAAATCTGTTACCAATGGTTATTTCAAGCTAGGTTTATAGGAGAATAAAGGAATTAAATTTGCCCAATTTTCTTTGTACTTGTTTCATGCAGCCCTAATTTTATGATTATGTAAAATAAAAATATAAATATAGTTAGTGCATATATTGCATGTATGTGTGATTAGCATATGTTAAATTTTAGGGAAGAATTATTATTACATTTTTCCAAGAAAATTAAGTAATTCAAGAACTTATACTCCATTCTTTCAGAAATTAGGCTTACTTTTAAATTTTGCCTTTCATTATGTGTTTGTGGGTGATTTAGCTACCTGTTTAACAGGTTACCTGTTTAACATTCTTCAAAACTAGGTATTTCTTATATGGCTAAACCAAAAAACTAGGGTTTTTGTATCTTTAAAAAAAGTACATTTACCTTGTTGTGCATGGAGAGTGTGCTTTGTTTTGTTGAATTCTGTCAATATTAATTTTTTGTTGTGTTGTTGCATTACACACTCTTCTGGTTGAAAAATCCTGTTAATGACTTCCCACTGTTTTTTTTTCTCTCTGAGAAAAATCTAGTCTAGCTCTCTTAGCTGACAGTATAATTACAATAATTACAATATAAAGTGGGACATATATAAGGACATAAAATAAGTGTAAAATAGCACAAGGAAGTATAGTTCAGAATACTTGAGCTTTATCCATAGTTTTTGATACTAGCTTCATCTAGTCTTTTACACTGGAAAAATGGAAAGCAAAATCTGGAAGAGTTCTGACTTGTATTTTAGAATGAGCTGCAAATATACCTGTCCTTTAAATAAAGGACAAGGTTGTTAGCAAGGGGCAAAGGAGGCATCTACATTTTAATGAAGTTAGAGTAGATTATGCATCTGTGTTTTTTAACTATTACCTTCTGATTGTTTTGTTGGGTTTTTGGGTGTTTTTATTGTATTTTGGGGGTTTTTTGGAGATTTTTGGGTTTTTTTTTAATTTTATTTTTTCCCTAAAAGTTTTGAGCTAATATGCACTTTCCCAAACCAACCAGGTGTAACCCCGTAACAACTGATGGGATTGTTACATATGGATCTGATGACCTCCTTAGCTGTTCTGTGCTGTTTGATGCTGACACATCTGTGCTGGCAGGGAGTGTTGATACAGAAAGGGAGAGCTGTGTGACTGATGTGTGTTAGCAGTACTGCAGAGAGGGGCAGGGCAGAGACCTTTGAAGTGGCCTTCAGTGTATACTTTTGACTGCAGCATTAGCACAATTGATGGTCGTGATGGCAGTACCTTGTATCCACTGCATTACCTTAGCTTCTGCTTTTTTCTGTGAAGCTCATACTGTTCCAGTTCGTCTGAATTTTAGTGTCTGTCACTGGCATGATACAGTAATTTCTTTTCATAAGGACATCTTTCATACCATTTTTCTTTTCATACCTGACACCTCGTCGGTGTCTGCAGCCATGAGAGACCATGCTGACATCTTTAGATTCTTTGCTCTCTCATCCTAGGCATCTTGTTAATTGTCTTCAGGGGGATAACTGAAAATTGAGATTGAATGGGAAGCTTGCAGTTTAAACTAGAAGCATTTGTTATCTTCTGTAAGAATTTTTGAACCAGCAGTGTTACTAACTTTGAACATAGTGTGGGGCATATTTATTCTTTTATCTAATGGAAGGAAAGAGACATTACAGACTGAATGCTATTTATTTAATACAGTAACTAGGGCAGCTGGGAACATGGGCAAGGACTCTTAGGAGGGAAGTGGCTGTGATTTGATATTCAGTTTTAAATTGAATTATTCAAGACGCATTTACCACTGATAAGTTTTCATTGTTTCTTGAACTACTCATTAGCATCTGCTCTGCTGTACTATTGATGCAATCCCTGTTTGTCTCAAAATACCATGTTCTTTTAATTTAAGCAAAGCAATTCAGCGGCATTTTTTCGTACAATATTGGGACTAGTTATAAAATTCAGTTACAGAAGAAAAGTTCTTCCCCCTGGGAATATAGAGGAAGGTTTTAAGGCACCAGCATGGATTCAAGACCTTAATAGCGTTAGAAGGCTCCTGAATTTTTCTCTTTTTTTCTCATCTATCTCTTCTTTATCTCTTTATCTGCTTGGATTTTCTTATAAATTGTTTCCTGCTTGCTATAGCACCTTTCTTGCTATAGCACCATGCTTGAAATACCATTTAGGCAAAATGCCACATTCTCTTGAAAAATATCTTGACTGCCTGGTCAACATTGGAGTATTCACAAGCTTCCACTGGAATGCCAGGTTGTTTTGGGTACCACATGTGATCAAACAAATATGAAGGAATTTATATTACGATAAATTAATTCTTAAGGCTCTTTCATGTTGAATTTTGATCACTCAAATAACATTCAGATATAAACACATTAGATGAGAAATGCATACCCTTTTCTCATATTTTCTTGAAGATGCCCCATTACCACAATAACAAAATCATTAATTTTGCATTAAGTAGAATGATAAGAAATTACACTAGTACTGTGCAGTTTTATGACCTACACAAAGAGGCAGGATAGCTGATGATCTCAATTAAGAAAACCCAAGGCATCATGTTGAAAATGTCCATGTCTTGCACTCCAGTATTATTTGGACTGAGACTTAAAAAAAACTGCTGTTGAAAGCACAATGGGAAAAGAATTCCCACCTTGTATTGTAACTGAGAAGCTGCAAGGGAATTGTCAGCTTGTGTCTGTTTTCTACCCAATTCTCTGCCAATAAATAACTGCTAACACTGGACTTCCCAGAAGCGCATGGCTAATTCAAAAATCTTTTATTCTTACTTCGAGCTCTGTCTGAATAAATGGGTTTTAATAACAGTGCTTCAAATTACCAGTGCTCTACCACTGCACGAAGTCTTTCCTTTTGAAAGGTTTCTTAAGCTAGCAGCACCATTGTAATTAAGGACTAACAAAAAATCATGTTAAATAAATAAATGGTGGGAGAATGGTAGGTCTCCTGGTCCTGCACAGCATCTCCAAGAGTCACACCATGCCTGAAAGCATCGTCCAAAGGCTTCTTGAACCTCAGGCTGGTGCTGTGACCACTTCCTTGGGAGTCTGTTCCAGTGCTTTGGGTGAAAAATACCCTCTGGGTGGAAAACCCTTTTCTGATATCGGGCCTAACCCTCCCCTGACACAGCCATTCCCTCAGATCCTGTCACTGGTCACCACAGAGCAGAGATTAGTGCCTGCCCTTCTTCTTCCCCTATAGCAGAAGTTGTAACTGTAGTGAGGTGTCTCCTCCTATTCTCCAGGCTGACCTGGTCTCAGCCACTCCTCATATGGCTTTGCCTCAAGGCCCTTCGCCATGCCCATGGCCTCCCTGTGTCATGTTTCCTACTTGCCTCTCTTTCAGTCCCCTTTATTTCCTTCTTGGCAACTCTGGATTGATATGTGAGGTTGTTACCATCTTAGGTTATTTGCTTTAGTGATTGTTCAAAAATGACTGCTCTGCTCATACTCACAGAACTTTGTACTTCTGATCATTTCCTATCAGTAGTGTGTCAGGTTCTGGACCTCTTTATCTTCCAAGATCAAATGCATTCCTTTTAAGGTAATGGAAGCAGGCGGGATTGAATGCCATAGCATTATGGAAAGTAAAAATAGAGGTAGCTGAGCACCAAGCCACAAGACACCTGCTGTGATAATGCATGGAATTGTAACACACTTTAAGAGAAAATGAGTCCAAAGTCTGAAAGCTTTGCTCTTTTTGGGGAACAAACAGAAGTGAATACTGAACCACAAGTATATATTAGCCCATGCTCTGAAATGACCTCAGAGACATCTGGAATAGAACAAAAACAATTGGTTTGTGCTGATATAGTGATACAAGGCATGGCTTTCTAAAGTGGCAGGACACTTTGAAAATTATCACATGGATGTACAGTTTTCAGATGCTGCATTTCATTAATAGTGATTTCTTTTGAGGTAGCAGTGATATTTCCATCAACAGGTGTATGTACACTTGCTTTTCAAGGGACAAAACAACTGTAACTAAATTCATTGCTCCTCAATGTCAGTGCTTCCACTAAGCCAGTGGTACTGCTCAGATTTTGGTTACACCCCAGGGAAACAGCCATGGCAGTGGCTGTCCTTATTCTTTCTACTCATCACTCTTCTCTTATTTGTGTCATATAGAGCTGAGAATGAGACAGCTCTTTTCTCTCTGTTGTTGTTTGAATCCTGTGGTTATGAAATAGGTGAGCTTTTGATACAGGAAAAGTTGACTATCTTGTCACTTGTCACTGCTGTCACTTGTGGCCACAATACTGTATTTATAATACTACTAATAATTAATATTACATTTCCATTAAAAAATTCATTTTAGGGTAAGATGGTGAAAGGAATGGGGGGTGCCATGGACCTGGTATCCAGTGCACAGACCAAAGTGGTTGTCACCATGGAGCACTCAGCCAAGGTAAGGCTCTGACGCTTCTTTCTAAATTAGTGTTTTGTGCTGCACAAAAGACAAAAAATAAACAGGAAAAAAGGAGAGACATATTAATTCTGCTGCTTTGTGAAGATTTGACAGTTTTGCTGTTAGTTATTATGTGGTGGTGCAACTGGAGGCTAGGTTAATGTAGTTCTTTTCTTCTTGTAAGTGAATCATTTGCTGTGGGAAAAAAATGAAATATTAACTTCATGTTGGAAAGCCACACACATTTTTTAGCTACTTCGTGTAAATTTAATGAGAGTAGCCATTGCCAAAGTATAGTAGTTGCTACTCTATTCTTTACCTCAGAATAATTTGAAAAATGAGATTTCCCATGGTTAAATACTTGTTACGATCGAAAAATATTTACCTTTGAGGTTGCCAGTCAAATTGGTACTCACAGTTTAATAGAATATTTTTGGTTTTGGCATGATGAATTGCAGGCTGCCTTACATAATTATGTCTAAGTGTTTAATCTAGCGACTTCTTTCTGGGGGCAGTGATATAGGTATATGCTGTAGATATAAGTTCCCCCCAAAAGATCATAGGAAACTTTTCATTTGAAACTTTTAACACAGGAGAAAAAGCATACTGAAGGACAAAAATGTCTATCTATGTTTAAAAATTTACTTTTTGTTTAATTTTTATGTTTCTATTATTCCAAATTTATTTTCTGTCTGCAACAGGAATTAATTTTTTATTCTTAAAACTAATATCTCTTGTCAGAATTTGCATGGTAAACTACAGTTATATGTAAATATAAGAGTAAATATATTAACACTTGCGTGTTTTTAAATGAGATTTGAAGAATTGATTTTCACTTGAAAATAAAAACAAATATGTATTGGAAAACATAGTAGTGCCACAATTTATACTTAACTGTAGTCTCAGGGGGCACATTTTGAGTAACAGGGTTGAGTTTAACCTGATAGTTTTCATGTTCATATGCATAAATAAGTAATAAAAGTATAAAATTAATTGATCTTTATGACTTGTTTCAATATCACACAGCCTTCCAAAAGCTGTAGTAACATAGGGAGTTATCCATTTGCTCAGACACACACTTTTGGTATTAATCGGATCTGAATAAATATTTATGCAAAATGTCTGATTACTGTGGAATTTGGTTAAGGCTTAGAGTCCACACACAATATAATTATTCAAACCAGTTTTTTTTCTAAAGGTACTATTGCTAAAATATTTTTCCAAGACAGCGTTTAAAAATTGCTGGGTTGTTTTTGTTTTGTCTGTAGGAGTACTGAAACAGGAAAAGAATGAAAACAGAGATAGGCTCACTGTTATGAACAGGTCAGGCATAGAATTATTAATTGTGGCATATGTATGCCTATTTTGGACACTTCTGTGCATGGTGGGCCTGGTGTGCACTTCTGGAGAGCCAGTTACAGGTTCCCATAAATTATTTCTTCCACTTTTTGTGTGAAGGCACTGCCAAATTAACAATATGCAATATTTGTATTTTATTCTTATTTTAAAATGGCACTTTTTCCTCTTCCTAGCCTCTTTCTGAGGTCTTCATATTGATGCTTCTTGCTTGCTCAGATGATGTAATCAGAAATCTATTGTTTAGAGATCAAAACTGCTGTTAGGGTTGTCAGGTTTTTTGTTTGTTTGTTTGTTTGTTTGTTTGTTTGTTTGTTTGGGTCATTGGTTTGTTTTTTTGTTTAATAATAATAGTCAAGTAAATACAGCACCCATGAGGCCAGTTCTGAAAGCCAGAAGTCTTTTATTTGGGATAGCTGTATCTTCCAGAGTTAATTTTCTACTCTTAGTGTTTCAGTTCTTTACACCACATGTTTTATTGAAAACTTACTGCATCTGAATGTTTGCATCAGAGGTTCAAAGCGCAGGATGCTACTGAGTGAACTGAGTCTGCATGAACTGAGACAGTCTCTTGTGTCTGCTGACTCTTTAGTAAAGAGACATTTCTGTAATCTTATTCTCGAAATAAATAAGAAATCTACCATCAGACATGAAAACTTCCTCTGAATCAACAGCAGTCAAGATTTGAGGGATGGAAATATAATGGAAGAGATGGGGTATGGGCAGTGCCTTCAATGGACATGTTCAAGAGGTGCTGCAAGAGATAGCTCTGGTACTAGTTTTGTCTGATTTATGATCTTATTAAGGATCCTTTTCAATCCTTTTCAAGTTTGGTTGTCTGTTCTAATAATAGCGATGACTTGGTAAACATTGAAGTAAGTTTTCTAAGAGTTTAATAGCCCTTCTCCTTTTAATACAAATGTTGCAGTTTTTAAGCACAGAAATAGGCTGAGTTCTTGCAGCACAGGCAAAATATAGTTAACACTAAATTATGATGGTGAAACTGTTTTACCATTGAAATTAATATTCAAGGAATTTTACTCTTTTAAAATTCTGCTGTGTTACAAATACAAACAAATATGCTCAGTCCCAAGTTAATTATATTTTTTAATTACCTAAGTTTTTACCTGTAATGAAAACCAAAATGTACAGAAGATAGATGAGACAACATGAAATCACCTTTGTAGAAGAATCTTCAGCTTAAGAACTACTGCTGAGGAAAGGTAACAGAAAAGTACACAATATAATGAGGGAATGGAGAAGGTGGATGCAGAATTGTCACTGCCCCATAAACAAGGTAGGGATAACCTACTGACTGAAATTAACTGAAACAAGAAGAAACACTTTCCACAGCTGGCTAATGAAGTTGTGGATGATAGCAGAATTATGCAAAAATCTCAAGGAATTAAGTCTATATAGAAGGGACTAAACTATTCTATCAGGTTGAGTTCATAAATGACAATTAAATATCGCTGCCTGGAAGCAGTCTTTGCATCAGAAAATCTGTGCATTGCAGCCTATCAGGAACCAAGAGGGTGTATCTACAGAAAGATATTTCAGTTTTTGCTCTATATGCTTAGGCCACTGAGAGACACTTTGAGAATGGACCTTATGTGAAATTCATTAGTTTTTCTTAATTTTTTTTTTGTTTTTGCTAAATTACCTCTTCTTGCATAGCCACAAAGAAAAGAATAATAAGCTTGTTATTTAATCTCTAAANAGAATAATAAGCTTGTTATTTAATATCTAAACAGACCCTGTGCATTTGTATCTGATTTGCTAAATACTGCCTGAAAGAATTGGAGGTCAAGTTCTTACCCCATGACATCATTGACATATTTTCAAAACACAGTAAAAGTAAGGGCTGGTAATTCTTCCATGTTGTGAAATGAGTTGTTTACACTGTTCAGAAAAACAGAATGGAAACTGGTATTAAGCACTTGATTTGGGCATAACTGAAACATGGAGCACTGAATTGAGAACTCCTTTCTCATACTGTGAAAAATTCTGATTTTAATGTGTTGTGGAAGACTGAGAACGTTTTTGTTCTTCAAGAACAGAATTTTTTATTTAAAGCAGACTGGAACACCTAAGGTTTTATGTGTCTACACAATAGTCTTTTCCTTTATCTGAACAAATCCTGAATAAATCTGAATAAATTCAGAGTATAAAAATCATGCAGTTGCATTTAAATTTCTCATCTTACAGTGTCCTGATGGATCGTCTTACAAAAAGTCACAGAATACTTTAGGTTGAAAAAGGCCTCTAAGATCATTGAGTCCAACCTTTGAAAAGATCAGGAAATGCATTCATCTTTAAGGGTAGTTGATAATACAATAATCTCCAACTCAAGTGTTAAGAAGCTCAAATGTATCAGTTCTCAGGGTCACAGGAGGCATTCAGGCTGCACCTTTTTAAGTCCATTCGTTTCAATCTCAATTAGGTACCTTGAACAGATGCTTCATTTCACAGGGCTGAAAAGTGTATCTGATATGTTACTGAAGGTATTACATATAGCACAGATTAATCTTGACTCTTAGGCAAAATTGCACAAGGACGTTCTCAAGATGGACAAGATATAAGCAGATCAATTGAAAGTAACTAGAATGAAGAAATAGTTCCTCACAGAGAAAGATAAATTCAAAAGCACATGGGTTGCTCATTGGGTTATCACTCAGGAGTCAAACTGGCTGTGAGATGGCCCCTGCCTAAGCCTTAAGGTAAACCGATGATTCTAAATGGTTACATGAGATATGTTATACTCTGAGAATTTTGAAAGGCATAACTGAAAACTGAAATCAGACAAGAAAATAAAAGCATGGGGTAAGGGGAGGAGCATGCACTTAATGCTATTTCTGTACAACCCTTATAAATACTGACTAAAAAAGTAATGATCCATCTGCCTTATA
>VWZN01020955.1:59317-81112 GCA_013396955.1 Regulus satrapa | reverse complement strand
AGGCAATCCTGCAGTCATTTAAAACAGACATCATGCACAAATATCTGTGAGGGTCTGCTGCACCATGGGGACATGAGGAGGGGACAGTGAGGGAAATAGTTTGATACGTGCTTTGCTTTCCAGGGGCTATGCTCAAAATGTGAGCAAGCAGACTACAAAGGCAAAACTTTAACTCGTTCCTATATTTTGCATTATGTAGTTGTACTTGTTCCTTTGATAATCAACTCTGCTGATCTCAGGTTAAACTAAAACTGCCTGACTTTCATCCAGATATTTATTTCTCCTAAGAGAGCAATAGTGTAAGTAGACACTAGTAAACAGTGTTTTACTCAAAAAAGGAAGATATGTTTAGCTAAGTATTCTAAAAAATTTTGTTAGCACTTCAGACCTGACTGTCTCACAAAATCATCAGACAGTTTCATGTAATGTTGCATAATCTAAGAAACTACCTACAGCTGTTCTCCATGGTGAAGGGCACCTGTACCTTGCTGCTTTGAGACCAGAGTGAACCACCTGCAAGTAGGTAACCATGACTGACTAGCTTTCAATCTGGCACTTCTAGGTGAAAATTTGTACTGATGTATGTGATCTATGAGTTGTGTTGAGACTGAGTATTTGATGGAATATTCATAACAACCATTTGTTTTTGGGTTGATGTGTTGTTGATGGATTAGTGAGAAGCTACTCCCATCCCAAGCTCTTGTTTCTGTACTCTGGTTGGATCATCTAATCTTGCCAGATTCTTTCTGTCTCCATTAAAATAAAACTGAGCTTTCTTTCTTTAATAAATTAATTTCTTCTCTAATTATAGTAAACATTTAAAGGAATAAATCTTAGCTCAAAGTGATAGTCATACAGAACAAATATATGAAATACAGGTGCACCAAATTCAAATTGTCATTTGATTGTTTTAAAAATAATTGTAATTATTTTTCTTGCAATGTATGGATGATTTCCATCAATAAAGAACAGAATAACCCACCTGAATAATGAGGATGGAGGAGGAATGGGGGTTAGCATGCAGAAAATACTTTACTAAGCTTTTACAAACTTGATTTGGCAATTACTGTACTTAAGCTCCAGGACTCCTAGGAACAGATCAAACAGACTAAGTGAGACTCTATTTTTAAAGGAAATGCATGAACTGAGGTGAAAACACTTATATTTCACGCTTAATATGGTCAAAGTCTGAATCCATAGCAATCCAGTGTGTGTTTGAAAATTGCATAGTAAAACTCAATGGATATCAGGATATTTACTGGCTCTTGGACAATGGCTTAGAAATGGGCTCTCCAAGTAAGTAGAAGTATTCCCAGGACAAAAATCCTTTTAAAGACCAGAACTCTACCTGAGGACAGTTTGTTTTGTTGGGTTTTTTGGGTTTTTTTCTCTGAGGATAATTGGTGAGAGGTGTTAGGATGTTCTGATACTGCTGACTAGGCTTCTTTGAAATCAAGTATTATTTGAGCAATTTTGCCCCTGTATCAGTTTGCAAAAATACATCACATTTTCTTCATTTGACATCACCATGAGTTATTTGAGATAACAGCATGATGAAATATGAAAAGGTGACAGAAAATTCCTGTGCTAGGTGTCAGTAATATAAATTAGATCTATTTGTACTTCCAGAACTTACTTGCATAAGTCAGCTTAAATGGCACACTTCTAAAGTGTAAATAAATACTAATGAACTGCTACAAGGAATATGCATAGTAGAAATGCTTGCTCTGCACAGAAATGTAATCATGACCAACACTGAACTATAATCAAATCTCACACCATCCTGCAGAAAACCCCATGGGAAAAGCTAAGTTCTTCAGTATGGCTCTACAGCACCAATACCTGCAGGTAACCCAAGTTAAAAAGCAAGTCCAGTGTAAAAAGCCATGGACAGAGACTGATGTTCTACCCTCATTCTTTTAGGTCAAAACCCAGAGCCTTACACTGCACTATGCATCAGGGGTACAGATGAACTGATGGTGAAACACCAGTCTCTCAAACCACATTTAATACAGGATTCAAAACCATCCCACAAAATCCTGTGAAGATTGCATCTTGGTGTGACAAAAGGATGGATTACTGTATCAGGGTCTGTATCTGAGAGAGAGTCACAATCTTTTGAGAAAGCACAAAGACCCAAAAGAAAGCTTTGGAAATCAAATCAGTCCACTTATTTGACCTGTGAAGGAATGGGCTTTTTTTATGCGAAAATACGTGCTCAAATTTAGTAGGAAATGTGTTTATTTTAATTATGCTATATGCAAATTTTATGCAGCACATACTATTAAAGTAATGAGGTTGTTATTACAAGTTGCCTATCATAGCTCTAAATCATTTTTCTACTTTTGTGTAGATCACAAAGCAGCAAGTAGTATAACATAGTTAAAATATTACAGCTCTCCTAAAGAGCAAATACAGTAAGAGCACAGTAGCCTTTATTCCATCGGCCTGATTATAAACAATTGTGATGTACAAAAAATCACCAGCAGAAAGGAACACTTGGAACAGAACAAACTACTATTTTATCAGTAATTTATTTTAAAAACACTGGATAGTGTACTAGAATCCCATCTTAAGTATGTTTGCACTGAGTAAATTCCTGTTTAAAATGTTGCGGTTTAGTTTGACCATAGCATTTGTAGGCAACACACAATTCAGTTACAAAATACCAGAAAATAACACAAGAGGAAAACCTCTTTCAAACTCAGATTAATACGATTATTTTATTTAGTACCTATGAAGGAATCCAGCTGACTTTAACACATTTTCAAGAAAAACCACCAAAAACAAATATTAAAGAAAACACGAAGATTAATTTGAAAGTCACACATTAACTGCAAGAGAATCTAAGCCTAGTAGTGAATATTAAAAATTTCTCTCATAAACCAAATATTTTGTGTGTGAGAACAAAAACAAAGGCAAAGGTCAGGAAATGGGCTATTTCTTGCTTTGGTTTTAAAATAACAGGTTGTCTATAAAAACTTGGCAAGTACCAGAGGCTCTTCATACCAAAACATAATGCTGAAAGTAATGGCAGCAAATGTTAAGCATATTTCTCTTTGAAAGTATACATTTGGATTTTCATTATAATTTAGTACTATAACCTTTAATCTTCCATCAGTTGCAAACTCCTAGCAGGACTTTAAAATTATTTTCACAACTAGAAGTTCTAGAAGTTTTGTGGTAGAACTTCAAGCACCCGCATGAGACCAAAGAGTCTTACAAAATTAGGAGTTGTATTTACACAAAATTTTTATTTGTTGTCTTTAAACACAGGGAATGGTTACATAAGGACAGATGACAACCACCATTTTAGAGCAGATGAAATTCAAACTTCCAAAGGCAAGATAGAATTTAACATCCTTAGAAAACCCTCTTCATATATGCTCATCAATGATGTCCTGTGACTCAGCTCCAGTTGTTTCCGGCATGTTGTCTTTGGAAATCTGCAGAAGCAGTTCACTGGCTCCTTCAGCAGGCTCCTCTTGTGCATACTGCAAGGCCTTGCTCTGTGTGCTTCCTGCTCTTCCCAGTGGTGGCCAAACTCCTTGCTGTCCTCCAAATGCTCAGCTGCTCAGCCAGCATGGTTGTCCTGCTCATAGCTCTCGAGGAAAAGGACAGCTTCCAGCCCCAGTCAATTCTTCTTGAAGGAAATGTGTCACAGAAAGATCCCCAAGTAAAGAAAATACTAACAGTCATAGTGAACCATTAAAAAGCAACCAACACATTGACCAACCTACCAAAAAAACCACGACCACCACCAACCAACCAAAAAAAACACAACAAAACAAAACAAAACAAAACAAAACAAAAAATCAAAAACATAAAAAAGCAACCAAACCCCACATTTATTTTCTGGTAGGATCCACTTGCAGTAAAAATGCCCATTACATAAAATTTCCCAAATGGTAATAAACAATGTTACTTAATTTAGCTTCCAGTGTTTTTTTCTGAACTTGATACCACCCTATTGCTTTACCAAAAAAGAACCTATCCCACCTGAAGACAGCAAACCAGTTCTCAGTTAAAACAAAGCACTAAGTAACTGTGATAAATGTATAAATACATATCCAGAAAAGAGACAAGTGAGAAATCATGCTTGTTCTGAAAAGAAAGGTATAAACACCCATGCTTTTCTGCTTTTTAATTTTAAAACATATGGTTTCTCTTAATCATACAGAATAACAACCAGAGACTTTCATGTATAAGCCATGAAATATTGACCTAGAATTTCAATGCATTAGAATTAGGAACAAATATTTTTTTTAAAAAAAAGTAGATTTTTAAAAAGTAGACTTTTAAAAGCCTTAGAATTAGTATTAGCTTACACTAAAAACATTCAAACTGAAATAACTAGAGGTGATAGTAACCTAAATTATTCTGGTGCCCTTTTATGATGGAGTGACTGCAACAGCCAATAAGTGAAGACCGCCTAAAGTTCTATTAGACCTTCAACACGGTCCCACATGACATTCTTCTCTCAAAATTGGTGAGACAGGGATTTGAAGCATAGACTATTCAGTGTGTAAGAAATTGGCTGAGTGGACAGACCCAGAGAGTTGTGCTCAATGCCTCTATTTCCAGGTGGAAGCCAGTTATAAATGGTGTTCCTCACTCAGAGTAAGATGAAAGTTCTTGAGACTGGTACATTTTAATACCTTTATCAAAGACAAGGAGAGTGAGATCAAGAGCACCCTCAGCAGGCATAGACATGAAACAGAGTGGAGAATCAGATAACAGAAGCAAGGGATGCCATCCAGAAGGATCTGGCTGAACTTGGGTTGGGGCAACACCAGACATGACCAAAGACAGGGAGAACTCATGGAACACAGCCCTGCAGAGGAGGACTGGGGTTGTAGTGGATGAAAAACTGGGCATGAGGCAGAAATGTGTGCCCACAGCCCAGACCTGGGCAGTGTCAAAAGAGGAGCAACCAGTAGGTCAAGGGAGGTCATTCTTCCCCTCTACTCTACCCTCATGAGAACCCACCTGGAGTGCTGCATCCATGTCTGGGGGTTCTCAGCATGAGAAAGAAATGGACCTGCTAGAGGGAGTCCAAAGAAAGGCCATGAAGATGATAAGAGGAATGGAGCTGAAAGATTTGGGACCATTCAGCCTGGAGAAGACAAGGCTTCAGAAAGACCTTATAGCAGCTTTCCAGTACCTAAAGGGGACCTACAAGAAAGCAGGAGAAGAACTTTTTACAAAGGCAAGTAATGAGAGGACAAGGGAGAGCAAGCTTAAGATGAAGGAGGGAGGGTACATTTAGATTAGATGATAGCAGAAAATTATTTATTCGGACAGTAGTGAAGCACTGGAACAGGTTTCTACATTTCTAGAAGTACTTGAGGCCAGGTTGAGGTCAGGTTGGATGGGGCTTTGAGCAACCAGATCTAGTAGAGGCGTCCCTGCCCATGGCAGGGTGGTTGAAACTAGACGATCTTTAAGGTCCCTGCCAACCAAATTAAAAAAATAAACACTATGATTCTAGAACTATTCCTTGCATTATGCACAGGCGTCCTTAAGTTTGTATTAAATTACATTTAAACAACAACAAGCCAAGAGGAATGAAGAAGTATGTAATAAATAGACTTGTTTGAATTGTAACAGTAAGTTTTATTTCCCTACTGTAAGATAAGGCAACAAGGACTTTTTTGGATGCTACATAGAAATTTTGCATCCTGTACAACTTTCATGGAAAAGTTTTACTTTATATACAGTTCACTGTATACATTCAGAGGTATTAAGGAATTCTCAGAAATTGATCTGTGTATATCTCAAGTTATTTCTCTGTTATTCCTACCTTGCTGCTGTGCTATTCAATTGCATAATTATGAATGAGCTTTTTGTTGTTTAATATATAGAAAATCAGAAGTGAAAAATTTATAGGAGGTAATTAATTAGCTCTTCTGTATTAAATTAAAAATAAAATTTTAAAAAAGCTACACCTGAAACCCTACTCCAAGATTCTAATTCCAAAATAATCAGACTCTCATCTGTTGAAAATTTACTCAAACCAGCTTACCAAATACTCTACTCTTTTCCCAAAATTAAAATGAATGTAGCAACTGGTCTTATATCTCCATGCCTAATGTAGACTTTACGGCATTCAGTCTGAGAATATTCTGACATGGTTATTATGTTTTCCACTAATCCAAACAAGAATGCCTTCCCTTCAGATGCATCTCCTCACAGATATCTCTATAAACTTGTAAGACAGTTTCCTATCACAAGGTATCAGCCCCTTGTAAACATAGATGCCTTAAGTTAGGCTTCTAAATCCATAGTAAGGAACCTACTTCTTTGTGGCTGCATCTGAACTCAAACTGCAATCAATGCAATCTCACCTTTTTACAGATATTTTTATTTTATCCATGTGCTTGTAAATGGATTTAGAATTTTTTTTTTTTTTTTTTTTTAAGGGGACATGGTTTGGGCCCTTNTTTTTTTTTTTTTTTAAGGAGACATGGTTTGGTCACTTTGGATTATCATTTCGTTTGATCCTTCTTAATCATAAGAACATGATTTCTGCAATATGGAACAGTTTGGTCAACATACTTTAAACTTCCTCCAGTAGATTCAGATTACAGTTTCAAATTATTCTTTGAACATTTGAACATCTGCAAGAAATACTTACAAATTGCAAGAGAAAATGGAAAATATGTCTTTTGATTTTTTTCCTTTCTTTGGTTATAAAAGACAAGCTGATTGTGGAATTAAATTCAAAAATCAGAATGTTGTAGAAAGCAGTCATCTGCTTCCTCAAGTGGTTGTGATATGGTGTTACATGCTCAAATACCGCACTTGCATGTTTTTATTTTCTACATCTCCTGTGCAAACATTTCACATGGGAAAAAAAATCTGATAACAGTGTTTCATGTCTTTTAAATGGCCAAGTTGGCATTTTTTGATGAAAGAAAGATGCAGAAGAAGTGTCTCTGATTTGTTATTATTCTTAATTTGGGGTTTTCTCTCTTCATGTGGCTTACAACACTGAGACTTCTATCAGTGTTTTGTAATCCAAGAACAGTGCTGCTTCAAAAAGACCCTGGAACTCCTGTTGGGTTATTATAATTACTTATTCAAAATCTTCAATTAGATTCTTCATGACATGATTTTGTCTTGTTTATTATTTAAAACAAAAGAGACCAAGCTAAAGGGGTTTGAGTTTATTCATCATTAAGGCGTTCTTGAATATTTTGTTTATAAGGCAAGGCATGTAAAGAGTTATTATATCAGTTGTTCTTTAGCATAGCCTTAGTCCAAACTCCACAGAACTTCAAGCAGTTCTTGAAATTTGTGCCAATGTGGAAATAAAAAACCTCAAATATTTAAGAATACAAAGCAAAACCAACTGATCAGTTTCTTCCTCTAGATTGATTGATCAAATTCTATTAGATTCACAGATGTGAAGAGGAATTAATTTGGTGATGAATCTGGCATTCCACTAATAAATAGGTTATGAAAAATTTGCAACATGGTGATTAATACAACATAGCCTTAACATTACAGAGTCCTTGGTCTTTAGGTATACATATGTATACCTAAAGTGAGCTTTTAATTTTAGAAAAAAAGACAAATTATATGTCACTTTGCTGTTATATCAGGACATGATTTAAGCTATCTTTCTGTAAATCTTTTGTGCTCAGTGCCTAAAAATTTTCTATGGGAGAGTATTACAGAGAGGCTGTTATCACCAGTCCCTCCAGAGCTGAAGCTCCCTTTAATTTTACTTAAGTCTATTTTGAGTGCAACTTCTTGCTTAAGCAGTGCTTTGACTGTTGTGGCGTAATTTCATTCACCTCTTTCCTAAGGGCCAAGATGAGAGGCTTCTTTCTTTATTTTTTAACCTCAACTTCCTCCTCCTTATGCTCATTGTCCATTTATACCACCCACATCCATCTCTTTGAACTAATTCTCCCTTTCTTTCCTTCCTCTTCCTTCAGCCTTTATTTTTCTATTTAGACCATATGCCGTTCAGACCCTCCCTGAAGGTCTCTTACTTTGTTTTTGTAAATCATTGGTTGTTCTCTGTTTTTCTTGATGTATTTAATTGAGAAAATATTATTTTATTCTGAGGAGTCAGGTAAAACAAATGCAACCTCAACCTAAATATCAGGACTTACTTTTGAGCAGCAGGAAGACTGCACGCCAAACAGGAGCCACCAAGTAGAGCACACAACAATGCTGGTATGTACATCATTGCACACTGGAGGTCCACATCAGCCAGAGGCTTCAGATCTTCGTAACAAACAAATGTGCTTCTTCCAAGGCAAACAAGAAAAAAACCAGACTAATCATAAATTTGAGAAAAACTGAGATAATTTTTCAATTAACATGGAGAATAATACACTATAACTTCCACTAAAAACAGTGAGACTGAACTGTTTGTTGCATGTGGGTTCACCTACATTCAAATTATGTTGAATTAGTGAATCAATGCTCGTAGAAAGGTAGTTTCCTGCATTAATGGAAATAGGGGAATTTTCTGCTATATTACATATTTCCTGAATATGGAATCAGTGTCAGTCTAGTGTATAGACTTGAGTTGTAAAAGGCTTTTGTTCTAAAGAGAGGCAGGATTTTGATATAGTATAGAAAGCACATCTGCCAGCTGGAGAAGTTCCACCAGAGGCACCTATGTGTCTTACTCCAAGTCAGATGCTACACTAAACTGACCAGTGATAAATTCCTGCAGTATATCCACATGGAAAGCCCAGGTGTAATGGGCTGGACATATGGCTTGAATCAGTGATGTACATATGTTCAAGCACCTCCTATGAAGGGAACTGGAGTGTAGAAAGAGGAAGCAATGGTGATCCAAGAAAGCGCTTCTAGGACACCCTAAAGGCAGGATTGATTGAGTGCAACCTTCTGGCAAAATCTTTTGAGTTCTTTGCCAGAAAGATACAGCAACGGATCATCAAGGTGAGGGAAGGCATAGGCCTCTTTGAACAAAAGCAGATGCTGTCGGGCAGGATAAGCATGTGGGGGGAGAAAAAGCAGATTTTGTCAGCAACAGCAGCAGCAATAGATCATTCCATGCAGATAGTGAGTGGCATGGTGACAAGCATGTTAAAAAGTAGTTATCCTTCACAGGTCTCTACAAGCTTTAGTTGCACCCACTGAGTTTGACTCACCCATCAACTGAACAGGACCGCCTTCCTTCACTTTGGAGGGACAAACTGTGAGTGATTCAAGTTTCACGCACATAAAAAATATCTGGGGTGAGATATTTTGGTGTTGTTTTCTTCCCCTGCACTTTGATATTGAAGCCATATTCAAAGGAACACTAAAACAAGTGAACTCAGAAAAGCAAAAGTTTCTTTATTCTAATAAATTAATCAAGCAAATGTAAACATTTTATCTTTATATCTCCTATTATTTTTCTTTAATTTTGCTAACCTTGTCAAGGCCTCTGATCTCTCTTAGTCTTCTAATTGTTAAATCTGACATCTGGCAGGTCTTATGAAGCCTGCATATATCAACTAGTTGCTGATTTTAATGACATTTGTATCTTTGTTCCTGGAAATATTATTTCCGGTGGAAATCTTCCCAGAAACCATGGAAAAATGGGAAGGGAAGTTGACCTACCTCAGAGACCCCTGCAGCTCAGGACAGAAGTAGCCTAGAGAGGTTACATAACTTGGTCTGTGTTTGTACCTTTTGAGGGTGTGACTAGAACCCAGCTCTGTAAAACAACATAAGTGCCTTCAGTGCTTCCCTGCATGTCTGGAAACTGCACTTAAGTCCTCCAGCTTTTAACTAAGGCTCTAGAGACACAGTTTGTCCCACTACTGACTATAGAAGGAGCTCAGGGTGATTATCTCAGGCCTTAATGTCTGCCAGTCAGATATCAAAAGTTGAACAAAAAACTATAAGGATCTGAACTTTCTGAAATGGAGCTTCCTAGACTTCCACAGTCCTGCTGTGCACATCAAAAGCTGTCTCCTCCTTGGCAAGATACAATGCTTAGTCAGAGGTCATAAATTTAGCAGAGTTACTGGAAGTTTCACAGGTAACACCTTCTCAATATGCATTTTGTAAAATAAGGAGTGGCATCTCTCTCCATCTGTTTTTGGAATGAATGACTCAGTTGATAATGACAACTTGTGTTCTGTGTTATCTGTTCAAGAGACTATTTTCTCTTTTACATGTTCCAGGACAGTTTTTTTGATCTCCTCAGTGGCTGTGGTTAGAGTCAGGCTAAGGAAACTAACTATCCCATTTACGTTGTACAAAAAATTCAGCACCTGACTAAAGGCTGTTAAACCTCCTTCAGTTCCTTCAGGAATCTAGCAGCAAAAGTCGGGGTTTTTGTTTTCTTCTTTTTTTTTTTTTTCCTTTTTAGTCATTACCATTCATGCTGCTTGAGAAGTTCTCGTCAGAGAAGCAGAAAGATCCAAAAAGGAAAGATATACTCAAAATATCTTCATTTTTATCTGTCCTGTTGAGAAAGTAAGACAATGTTCTGTTCTGAGAACATCTAGACTTTAGCAAACTTCAGGTGACATCTTTGCAGTTTTCTGGCTCATCTATGCAGTCAGCAAATCTCCTAGGTTTATATCCTCATATCATCTGATCCTTGTAAGCCCTTATATCTCTTGAGGGCATGAAAGCCCATTGAGATGAAAGTACTGATTAAATGAACAGCAGCAATAAGAAAAACTACAGCGTTACAATGAGATTTGAAGTAAAAAGAGAAACCTTGAGCAAATACTATTGCACATCTCTGTGACGCTCATCTTTGCTGCAAGTAGGTAAGTATAAGCTCAGTAGCTACAACAGAGAAACAAAAGTCTATGCAGTAGTTTCAGACTACTATTAGTTCCACCTACCTGCCTCTTTGCCTTATTTACAAAAAACAATTAAATAATACAAACAATAACAATAAAATGGCAATCTTCCTCTTTGGTCTTATTTATAAATTTCCACAAGAGCATTAGGTTACAGTTTCTGTCTCTACCATATAACAGTGAAAATCAAAATAAATATGAATATTATTTGAAAAATAGAAAACCTCTCTCAAAACCCATATAGTCATGAGAAAGAAACCCCAATAATTATATATAGAAAGCTAAGGAGCAGATGAGATCACAAAACTTACAGAATGCATCAGGAGGAAATCTTTGTTTTCTTCTTTAAGACCCTAAAACCCTAAAAGTTTACCTAAAACTCTAGCTGGCCATATTCATAAAGTTGAGTAAAGTTTCCTTTTTCAAGAAGGAAACATTTTCTTGAACATTTAAGCTTTACACCTAATTTATAAGCACATGCTGAAGACATCCTGAGGTGAAATGTTTAAAGAAGCAAGTTCATTAGGAACACAACACCTGAGTGGAGTTTAGGCTAAATTTAAGACCAAAATTAGTACCCGAAAATTTTCTTTGGCTAGTGCCTGGCCCTGAAGGCAATTTGAACTTCACAATGTTCAGATTTGCTCTAGTTCAAGCTAGGATGAGGAGCTGGGCACCTTGCTTACTAACCCAGTAGGAATCCCAAATTAGTCCTGACTCCCCTGAAGGATTCTGCAGTAAGTGCTTAGCATTTTTTGTCCCTTGAATGAGTCCCTACTGGCTGAGCTGCCTGACTCAGATCACAACCCACAGAGTCTACCCAGGAAGCGCTAATAAAATCAAGCTGCCGGCAGCATCATGAGAAGCTGCGCTTCGATTTTAAAACCCCAGGGCAAGGCAAAATGAATGCGCTTTTTCCCATTAATTAGTCTATGCAGTAGGAATATAGTCTACAGCTCAGTACATCCCACTCCCCTGGTTCAAGGGCTTGAGGACAATGAACTGGGACAGGAGCTATACCAAGAAGGAAATTTGCAAAAATGTGTTGGTTCTGCAGCTGTTAGGCTGAAAGCATGCGATTTCTTTTATTGAAAAGACTGTGTCCTGCTTATTCTTCCTAAGAAAATCAGCAACAGCCTTATAATGGAGAGAGGATGCAAATATGCAGTGCACAAGTGGTCACAAACTCCCAGGCTGGGCTGCTTGCAGCCCTGGAAGAGGCAGGATTTCACACAGCCCTGCTCAGTGTTTCCTGGGCCAGTGTATAGGTTTTGATCCTGTCCTGACATACGTCATCTTCCATGTGGGCTGTACAGAATGCTAAATTCTGTTTCCAAGGAGAGTTCTCTTGAATTATGATCAAATTGGATAACTTTGTCATTTTTGCAGCACCCTATAGCCAGACCCATCTGTATAAATAAGCACAGCTTAGCAGAAGTCTACATAATTTCACTCATCTATGTCTGTTTAGATTTTGGCCTCAGAATATTGATTTATTATTTGGTATCTTAGCACTTATTTTCATGGGCAACAGGCCTGACTGTTCATACAATCAAATGGATATTTTTAAAGTCACTCTTCAGTTGCAATCAGTATTTCTTTTTACATTCAGTGCATAAAAATTGCCAGCAGCTTTAAAACCATCATAATACAGTCATCTTGATCTTTGACGAAGAGTTCTTAATGTTTCAAAATTTTCTGTGTGAACTAAAACAGGAAACAGTTTTCAAGGAACAGAGCAAATAACTAATCCATAATTTTATATACAAATAGTATGTTAATTATACCTCCCTCTTCAATCTGACTACTTGAATTTTAAGTTATTAAAAATATATTTTAAAAAAGAGAAAGCACAGGTGATGAAACAAAGCAGTTTTCTAAGTTGATTACTAAAATCTGTGGAAATTTTTGTGCGTACAACATGAATTTAGACATGTCAGAATTTAAGCCCATAAGTCATAGAACCCCCTTGGATCCAGATTCTAGTTTAGGACTAAAATTATGAAAGTATAATTATGTGGCACAATTATGCTGAACACAACTGAGAGTTACTGAGGATTGAATTGCCTCTCTTTATCCACCTTGTCCTCAGCCAAGTGGCAGGAAACAGCTGGCCAGAATTTTTTAGTGTCTTTAATGAAGTGAATACTTAGTTGTTAGGATTTGGTGATTAGATGAACTACAACTAATATTCCTGTGTGGATTTGCTGAAATATGATTGTCCTGAAAATAAGGCAATTCTCTAAGTGAGAATTAGCTAAGGAGCAAACTTATGCAGAAGTTTAAATTATGGAAAAAATTCTTAGGCAGCTCTATTTCTTACTGTTATTAACAGTATTGCAGGACTCCATAAAGGCACTGAACTGAGGCAAAAACTTAACTGATTTATTTTGATATCTCACTTCAATCAAGTACATAAAAAATGCCAAAAATAAGTAAATAAGCTAAGTGAATTTTTCTTCTGTGAGGACCCTCCTAATGCTCTATTGTAATATAACGCCCAGAGGGTTATTCCAGAGTGGTGGTAAGTAAAGTTCTTCAGAACAAAATTGTGAAGCTGCACAATATAGAATTCTCAATAGAGAGGAAACTCATCCTGATGTTGGTAGTTTAGGTATAACAATGGGCATCAAAAAGTGACCAAAAATATTGTGTTGGACATTTTGCATCTGTTTATGTTTTACTAGAGGAGACGTAAAATATTCCAGATTTACTTTCATCATTTGGTACTTACAGTTGATCTATATTCCAGATTTGCCTAACAAGAAATATTCACTTTGTGTGAATTCACCCTCCCTCTTAGCTACAGTTATAATCATTTTATAATATAAGCCATGAACTATGAATATCATCATTTCCGTCAAATGATCAAACTGGACTTGACATTCTTTTGCAGGAAAGAAAAAAAAAGAAAAAGAAAAAGAAAAAAGAAAAAAAAAAAGAGGAAAAATAAAGCAAACAAGAAAACAAATGAGCAACAACCAAAACCACCCCAGGGTAAACTGAGTTCAACTAAAACCCCAAAATGCTGTCAAGTCACTTTGATTTCCAGTCACATGGTTCTGACAGGAATTTTGTTCTATAAAACAATATATTGAATAGTCACGTTTGCATTCAGATTATTGTTTAAAGGCACTAGCAAAGCTATTTAACAAGCAACCTCAACAAATAATAGCATGCATAGCATCTTTATCTGTCATTGACAAGTAAAAGGGATTAATTTGATTGACTGTATTATCCTCCTGAACAGTTGAAATGCTCATGGCATTAGCCACTTCCCGTTCTAGAGCCAAGAAAGGGTTTGAAAAGTCACAACTCAAATTCTTTTAATCAGGCCTTTTTAAATATGAAAAAATACCTCCACTTATAATCTCATCCACATCTCAATTAAATAAAAGAGATTTTCTGACAATTACAATGAATTTTTAGTAAGGTCTGAGAACTGGCACAGTCCACATAACTTAAATCAGTTGACAAAAGTCTAAAGGGTCACATTTGGCTACTGCATGTTATGCCTCAGGTTTGGTAGGGGTTTACTGCTTAACCTGAAATAGTAAGAACTCAATTGTATCGGTAACAAAGCAGATTATAATAAAGTAATTAAAAAATAATAGTGTCAATAAATTACACAGGGGAAAAGCACAAAGCACTGTATCTGATTTATCTTTTTTTTTCCTTTTTTTATTTCTCAAGGCTTCTAATAGTCTGATGATATTTAAGAAACAAGTTGCTCAGTTTCTGTTATTTTTCATATTTGCCTATAAATGAATATCATAATAGCATAACGTAAATGTCCACAATACTTGATCTTTGAAAACCTGATGTTTAAAATAATGTCTATATTAATAGGAATCTCTAAAATCTAGAGTTATTTAAGTTAAATATTATAGTGGATACTTATGAGACATCATCAGTTATTTAATAATTTTCCATCTTTTTCCTTTTTTAATAAGACTGACAAAGGCAAAATAAACAGCTGCATGAGGCAGGAATGTTAAAGGAATGCACTTGGGAGGGTGAAAATGAAACCGAGAACAAGACTTCTGCAAATGATGCAGTTCCAACCATCCCATCCCTCTAGTGAAGCGGGTTTTGAATGCTTGCCTTCCCAGAGCTGGGCCCCAGTTCTGCTTGACAGGCACAAGCTCCTTAGACTTGGGAAGGCAAAACTGAATTTCCCCCTCGATTTTAGTCAGACCAAATGAACATCCTTGGGCACCTTGAAGAAATCCTCCAAATTTCTGCTGTGAATTCCTGCTCATTTTAGATCTCTGTGCCCTTTTGTATCTGTTATTAATGCTACCAAACTCAACTCTGTGCACTTAGAGTTCAGCCTTCTTTCAGGAGCAGGGGTTTTTCTCAGCCTGAGACTGCTGTTTTCCTACGACTTCAGCGGAAATACATCTCCAACCAGGAGTAGCCAGCTTCACCCCTGGATGCTACACCCCCCAGTGCCTGTCTGAGACAGCCATCGAGGGCATAAACACTGGATGTCATTGTCCCATTTGGCACAGTCAGGCACTCAAGAGGTCAGATAAACTATCCCTAAATTTGTCTTGCATATTGTCTCAGTGTTTTCTGTACCCAGCCAACCCTTTCTAAAAGCATATGAAACCTTATTATGCCATGTCAAAGAAGTCCAATTCATGGCCATTGGCAAGACAGGAGCAAATTACAGTAAGAAATTTTAAACTGTAAATTCACAGACCCTGCCAGGCTCGGGCCTGTTCAAGCACATTTCAATTGCCTTCCTAAAACTGGCATAATTTTTAGACAGTGGTGCTCTCCTGATCTGATACAAAAATTATTGAGATTGATGGCATTTTTATGGTAGAAAATACATTTTTAAAATCCTGTTGGTTGACTATTGAAAAAATGCTTTGATATCATTATTTTGGTATTATATATACCAACCAAAAATTAGCAGAAATTCTGAAACACATCATCTGAGGTCAAAATGCACTGGTAATTTGCATAAGAATCAATCCCCATTATGCTAGAGAGAAGTGTCTGTGCACACGTGTGTCAGAATTTGTGTAAAACATCAGGAGAAACAGGGATATTTGTATAGATACATGAAAACCAGAGATCTGAATTCTTGCCAGTGTGACTACTGATCAGCATAGTTGTGAACTGCAAGTTCCATAAAATTTTATTTCATATTATTCCCTATTTTCACATTACCTTCTTGGATCTCATAAAGTGTTAGATTTTTGTTAGTCCATATACATTATGTTTGTTAGTTCATTTGCATTATGTCAGGTCTTGTTTCTCTGGAGGAGCTGAAAGGAAACAAGAGAAAAATTAATTCTCCTCTAACACATAGACTTTCTGCTGCTAAGTTCTTAGGTTTGTTTTCCTTTCTAGGAGTGATTTTTTAGTAGAAAAAAATCACTGACTGACTGACCAACTGACTCAAGAAAAGCATTAGATACACTGTGAATGCTTTGGCAGGACTAACACATTTGTCAGTTTAGCCCTGACTTGTCCATATCCCTTTCCCATTTAGGAAGACAACAAATTAACCAAGGCGCAAATCCTACAAATATTAATGTAAATCAGTAACTTTAAACTTACAAATGGCTCCGTGCCTGAAATGACACTAGCTATGTGCATACATTCTTGGACAGATATGGAACTCTGTATGTGTAAATTTAGCGTGGAGCCTTGCTGCAATCAGTTAGTTACAGCATATTGCAGCACTAACAGTTGGAAGAAACAGAAAGTCTCTCAATAACTACAGCCAGTAGTTGCAGTCCTAGAAACTCTCACATCTGAATAACATCAATGTCACAAATCCTCATGCTGGATTTGGCAGTCCTCACTCAAATAAGGTAAATTACTTCACCAACACAACTGCTTATAGGATTATGCAATTCCCTGCTACATTTTTTTTCATCTTCAGTCCACAAAAACAAAAAAAAAAAAAAAAAAAAAAGAGACATATGAAGAGAGAGAAAACACACCTGTGTGTATATATAAATATATGCACATACATTCACACACACACATAGACATACATACATTTATACAATCATAGTATGGATGAGTGACAAAAAGCTACTTGTGTCATTTTGTTCTAGCACTTGCTGCTTGATTCAAGACTCAAGTTTAAACAAAACATTGGGGCTACAAGGGCACACATTAAAAAGTTAGGAAATCCACTACTGAAGGCTAGCTTTTGAAACAGTGCCTCATTCTGAGAGATCTGTCTTTTCAGCAGACAATCAAGTGCATGATGCAAGGCCTAGGAAAGAAAAAAGATAATCACTTCTTTGTTTCTCAGTCTGACAAAAATGTTAATCATATGAAATGTTTCCAGTTCTCACATTGTGGACTACAGCACTGGAATCTGGATTCCAGCAGAAGTTTTTCACCTGAAACAAGGGAATAATCAACAGTGATTTTGGTCTCTCTGATACAGGGAATAAGAAATATACACTGCCAGTGACATCCCAATTATATAGTAAGTAGAAGAGGAGCTCTGAAAAACAGAAATCCTGGGTCCTAGCCCAGGTCCTGAAAGATTATTTATTTTGGATGTCATAGACATTTCAGAGTCTTTTCTAACCTGTCATTTTCCACTTTTATCTTTTCCTTTGGACAAGCTGTTCTCACGTCTCTTTCTATTATTTTTTACTGTTTCTATTTCTTGACCTTGTCTATGACCTCTTCTAGAGCCAGTTGCCTCTTCCTTCAGATCCCAAGTCCTGGAGACCTCTGTCCCTGTCCCAGCTTTGCTCCCTTTCAGACTTTGATTCAAGGCTGATTAATCTATTCTTCTTGAGACTGCCCTGAACTAATATGGATGGCAATGAAGGAAGAATGAAAGCAGAAGAAGAGGCAGTATTCTTGCCTGCACTTCTAGAGCTACCAAGGCACATAAGAGAAACAATTATAGGGAATGACATGCTTTGCTCTGCTCTGAGATTGCCAGCCTTGAACATACACACTACAGATAAAATCTACAAATAATTAAACTCTAAGCTATTATATCAAGTATACCCAATGATAACCCTGCCAAATAGGTGTGCATTTTCATGAGGAAATAAAAAAATGCACCTCCTTTTAGCCTCAAGATACCTCCTTCTTAAATTTAGATCATTTACTGTAAAGCCGTTTATTCAGTAAGGTCATGCAGATTTTTAACATTAGCAAACCAAACAATTTATCCCTATCATTCCTGGAAACAGTTAAACTGTTGAAGCTTTCTTGTTATATAAAAGCAAGACATGCATTGCAAGGCTGACATCAGTCATAAAAAATTCTAGTCTGAAGGATTACAACAAAAAGAACCACACCAGAATCTTATATAAGAAAACATTATCCATCTTCAAATAGGAATCTTGCTTTTAGCTCCATCTGCAGCATATATATACATATAAGTGTTTATTGAATGTTATCTATTTTTTAACAATCTGCTAGCATTGTTATTTTGCATGCATTTCAACGTTTTTTCTATTTACCTGCATTTGCATGTAATCACGTCAAATCCATGATCTGTTTCTCTTGATAAATTCACATAAAACTCATCAGGCCAAGATATCTGAACAAATTCACTAGTCTTGTTTGAATAGCATGAGTGACTATTTTCAACTAAGGTATGCTTTATACTCATGTAAATATGTAAATGCATTTAAGAGTTCTGAGATGGAAATTACTTGAACATCTTACTGTGCTCCAAGTTACTCTTTGAGGTCATATATTGAATTGGCTTGTTGAAATCCTGCTGCCCATAGTTACCACTGCAAAGCCTGACTTATTGACAGTTTAATAACAAAGAGAAAAACCCACCTTCTTTAGTAGTTTTTTTTTTTTTTCTCAAATTTCTATAAAGTCTATCCCATTCTTTTTATACATTGAAATGAAGCCTGAATTGTTGGATAAAGAATATCTTAATTTTTTAATCTTCATTTTTTGTTTCCTTACACTGGATTTATGTAGGAGAACCTTACAGAGTATAACAAAAATTGCAAGTATAAATCTTAAATGAATTGATGGAATGCCTGATCTCATTGTGGTTTATCTATTATACCTCTAAATGTGCTTACATTCTTAGATAAAGGCAACTGTATTCCCTTAAAATCAACTTGTAGATCCTTCTGTATTGATTCATGCATTATTAGCATATTTGAAGAGATTAATATGTTTAACGTGTAACTATGTAAGTTTAGAGTAATGTGGTGTCACATTTTCAGTGTAAAAAATATTTTACAAATATATAGTTTTCCTTTAATTTGGGCATTCCCAAGGTTATGTTACATGTTGATAGCTCTGTCTCAGCAAATAGACAAATCCTGCCTGAACATTATAAAAATCTGATTTTGGTAAAACTGTGGTTTCCCCCTGCTCTCTCCTGCATATAAACAAACCACATTTCTTTTGAGAGCATTCTCAATATTAGAGAACACTCAGAGGGAAAGTAAAGGGAGGCCACAAAAATTGCTCTTCTTTACTCCCCACATCAAATAATTGTTGTGATGACTAAAACTGTCTAACAAGGAATAAGAAGTCTATCTCTGCCACTGGTAGATGCTGTTCCAGAAATATCTGATGACTTCAACAGATGAGGTGAAAAAAAGCAGTCAGGATAAACTCCCAACAGTCATCACAGTCCCAGACCCTCACGTCTGACACTACTTAATGTATCAGTCATTCGGTTCCATTGATGATACACAAAATACCAGATTCTTACTGAGGATGATAGGTGATAAGAGTTAGTTACAGCACAACATTTTGTCTCTTTTTAAAAATGTGGAAATAGAGTATGTAAGGAAATATCACATCTGACATATTTAATACCATTTGATTCCCAACATTTTGCCCTTTAACAGTGCTTGTGCCTCGCACATTTGCAAGGAGTGATCTCTTTCTTTCCCTCTCTGTTTCTTTCTCCCCCCACCCATCTCCTTCTCTCTTACACATGGGTCTTACATATGACCCCCACACATCAAACACAATTGCCTGACCTGATCTGTGATGCACAAACCAGCTGTGTCTGGAATCACAGACTGCAAAAGAAGCTATAACAATAAGAGATGGAGATGGAAGAGTGCACCACAGCAGATTTCTTTCAGAAAAACCCAGAATACTCCCAGATCCAGACCAGGATAATAGCCTTCCTTCACATGCCCAGCATGCCTTGGAGGCATGATCATGACAGTCTTGGGTTCCAGAGGTAGCTGGAGCTTGGCCACTGCATGACCCAGTTCAGGGAATCCTATGTATTACAGTACCAAAATATAGAAAGATGAAGAAACTCATTAAACTTATTTATTCTTAAAATTCAAGCAATTGGTAGTGTGGATGCCATGTAAATAATGGCTGTGAGATCTTATTTTATTGTCCTATGTATATGTTTTACAAAAAAGTAACTATTTCTATTACCGCACAGGGTTTATTTCACTGGATTCTCTTTATCCTCTACAAAGTTGTATATCCCTGGTAGCAATTTTCCACCAGAAAGATGGTATTTTCTGTTTCATTTTTAGGCTTGTATTCAATTGTTCATTTTAGATTTTGAATTTTAGAACTGGCATACTCTTCTGTTATTCTTAAAAGCAAAAATAGCTAATTCATAATTAAACAATATTAGAAAGTGCTTTTCCATATTGACTGATGAGTGATGTCACATATTTTTAAAAAGTTGCTTCATACATCTGATTTTTTTTTACAGCCTATCCAATTCATACTTTTATTATAATATTCTAATAACACTGAGATAATGGAAGAATAGGACTGAAGCTGCATTTTCCACTGAGTCAGACAAATACCTAATGTATTCATATTTAATATTCCTAAGCATTATGGAAAGGATTAGAATAAAAGAAAGAAAAAGAAAAATAAAAACAAAACTGAGAGACTATGTGTAGATTTATCTGTTGTCCAACCCTTTCATTGGCTTGAAAACAAATTTACTATGGATTTATATTGTGACTTCTTATCTTCAGAATCACAAACCTAATCCTAATCCACTAATAAAAATAATATTATAGCCATGGTGTATTAAAATAACTTAAGGATGGATTGTTAAAGTTTACCAGTTTTTTTTATGACTGGATACAATAATAGAAATTGGACTCAGCTGCATGGATTTTTCAAGGATATTATAGACCATATTTCCATGGACATTTTTATTGTTTCTAGTCCTCTAAAACATCCCAAAAATTGTGCTTTTAACTGAGTAGTTTCTTCTGTTCATTACTTCCTGCAAACATTTTTTTTTCCTATTATGTCATTTGCAGAACTATAATATCATAGTTGCTATTACAGATAAATATTCCAGATAAATACTAAAGAAAAATTCTACTAAGAAGTAGCATTAAAAGTAAATTTTTATTAATTCCCACTGAAGTCAGCTGCAGTAGAATTATTGTGTGTGTTAGTAATTCAGAAGGGGCTTTGCACAATGATAGTTAGGAGCACTATATGTTCTTTGTAACCATTGGGAAAAAAAATTAAAACAATTTGTTTGATAACTTTCCATATTCAGATAGGAAATATAAATTATGTGTTCTTACATGTCCATCAATAATATTCTGCAATTCAAATTATTTGCTGTGAAAATGATTCAGATAAGTTAGATTTTTATTGCTCTATGAGCACATTTTGCAGCTCTAACAATATTTTTTTTTTTTTAATGTGTGGAGTAATGAAGAGGAAAGATCTAGTTTACAGACATTAATACCAACTAAACATAGAGAAATAGAAATGTAATTATGCCATTGCTTTTCTGACAATTATAATATTTTAAAGTCAAGTGAGATTTCAGAGTTTTAAGGAAAATCTCATGTTCATTTGGTTGGGGAGTTTTTTTGCTTCTAAACCTAAGATTCTGGACTGAGTAATGAAGTAAGTATTCCACATTTCATGATTTTATAAACTAATACCTCTCTTCCAAATTTAGAGTGTAAAATTTAGTGTGAAAGAAGTTTAAAAATCAGAAGACAAATGAAACCACTCACCCACCCCTCCCCCTACCCACCCCCCCCCCCAAAAA
>VWZN01020954.1:8951-25113 GCA_013396955.1 Regulus satrapa | reverse complement strand
AAATGGTAGGCCTACAGTGCAATTAAAAAAACCCAAAACCAACCAACCAAGAAAAAACCCAAAAAAACAAAAAACCCACCAAAAAACAAACAATCTCCCCCCCGCAAAAAAAAACACCAAACCCAGTCTTGTCACAGTCCCAGAAGGAAATGTAGAGTAATTGCCCAGAAAAGGAGAAGGACCAGTGCTGAATTCTTTTACAAAATCCCTGCTTTCTTTGCCAGAGCACTTCTGATCCAGTTTTATTCCATGTTCCCCTTCAGTATGTTCATGTTTTTACAGATATAGCACGTTTTATGGCACCCACTAAAGTTATCTGCTGTGAAATTCAATTATTTAAATACTTTGTCCTTTTGTTACCCTTTTCTAATGGATTGCCAATACATATTGCTTTCTCATCAGATACTGATAGTCCCTTTAGTAGACATTACTATTCTGTAAAATGGTGATGAACACACAATATGTCTTATAGGTAGTTAAGTACAAAGTAGTTGTTTCAGCACTTTGCTCTCAAATAGAAAAATACAGTTTGTGTCTGCTTAATATTCACTAGGCGATCCAGTGTTTAATCCATGTTTCTGGTCGGTAACTATGAACATTCAGATATATCATTGCTGCATAAATTTTATGAAAGTATTTTTCCTCATTTTGAGGACAATTAAGATATGAAGGAGAGGTTTAGTAATATGTATATGTGTATTAAGGCAGTATTTGGAAGGCCTTATGAAGTCTCAATATTAACTGTGTGTTTGTGTTAAAAAGTAGAACACCTGGTCTGAATTGCTGACTGCTGAAAGTTAAAGACTGGCATATATAGTGCATGGCACATAATCATGCTGATTAATTTTTATGTAAACTATTTCTAATTCACATTTTATTGCTTAACAAATCTTTAATTATATTTTTTTTCAAAGAGGACTAGTTGAGAATCTGAGAAATATGGTATTTAGGTGATTGGTTGTAAAATCTGTGAAGTAGCTCAAGAAACATCTCACTTTTGCACAGACAGCAGAAATACAGTAGTTCCTGACCAAAGTTGAAATTATATAAAATATGTTGAATGAATGCAAGTGTGCTAGCAAAATCCTTTGGTTTTCTGTCTCAGTGGAGGTAGAGGATGGAGATTTATGTGGCAGCAAGGGTTGTTGAAATTGTATTAGAAATCGTCAAAGTACCTTAGGAATGGTCACAGAGTCTTTAGGGCTTCTTTCCCCCAACAGGTTGTGGGATCAGTAGTCCAAGTACATCTACACCAATGCACACAGCATGGGCAACAAATAGGAGGAGCTGGAAGTTCAAAAATCATTACATAATTGCCATCATGGAAACATAGTGGGAAGACTTGCACAACTAGAGTGTGGTAGTAGAAGGCTACGAACTCTTTGGAACAGATTAACAAGGAACAAGAGGCAGTGAGGTAGCCCTCTACTTTACGGCGTGTTTTGATTGTCTAGGCCTTAACAATGGTGACAAGAGGATTCACTGTTTATGGGTAAGGATCAGGGGAAGGATGACAAGGCAGATATCCTGCTGGCAATCTATTAGAGACTGCCCACCATGATGGGGAAGCACATTAAATATTATTTAAACAGCTTGAAGAGGTCTCACAGTCACTGGCCTTGTTCTTGTGGGGGGCTTCGACTTAGCACGTCTTCTGGAAATTCAATATAGTGAAGAGGAAACAGCCTAGGAAGTTCCTGGAGTGAGTGGAAGACAACTTCCTCACACAGCTGGTGTGTGAACCTGTGAGGCAAGATGCCCTGCTGGACCTGTTGTTTGTGAGCAGAGAAGGAATGGTGGGTGATCATGGTGGTCAGAGGCCATCTTAGGTACAGCTATAATGAAATAAAAGAGTTTTCAGTTTTTGTACAGTTAAGAAGGGAGTTCAGTAGAATTGCCACCTTGGACTTGCAGAGGGCAGACTTTGGCCTCTCAATGGAACTAGTTGACAAGAGCCCCTGGAGGGCAGCCCTGAGGCAAAGGAGTCCAGGACAACTGTTCAAGGAAGGAATCCTGAAGGTGCAGGAGGAGGCCCTCCAGTGTGCTGAAACATGAGCTAGTGGTGGAGGAGACAAAACTAACTGAACAGAGAGTTTTGGATGTCACTCAGGGAAAAAAAGAGTTTATGACCTTTGGAAGAAGGGGCAGGCAACTGAGGGGCCTGCAAGGGTGTCATGAGGTTATGCAGGGAGAAAATTAGAAGTCCTGGGGCCCAACTAGAGCTTAATCTGGCTACTGACGTAAAAGGCACTCAGAATTTTTCTATAAATATGTTAGCAACAAAAGTAGGACTAAGGAAAATCCATTCTTTATTGACCATGCAGACTACATAGTAACAAAGGATGAGGAAAAGGCTGTGGTACTTAATGCCTGTTTTTCCTCAGTCTTTAATAGTAAGACCAGTTGTCCACTCAAGACTATGAGGCCAGGTGAGAACCACCAAAGGGTACTGAGGGAACTGGCAGAAGTGGTTACCAATCCACTTTGCATCATTTGCAAGCACTTCTGGCAAACTGGGTAGGTCCCAAACAGTCTTCCCAAAGGCTGGTAAGTATAATGTCAATCTACAAGAAGGGCTAGAAGGAGGATCTGGAGAAGTACAGGCCTGCCGTCCTGACTTCAGTTCTGGAACAGTCATGGAGCAGTGACTGCCATCGCACAGCATGTATAGGATATGCCAGGTGTCTGGCCCAGGCAGAATGGGTTTAGGAAACCCTAAGGATTTCTCTGCTTAACTAGAGATCCTTCCTGATCTCCTTCTATGACCACTCTACTGGCATGATGGATGAGGGAAAGGCTGTGAATATTGTCCACCTGGACTTCAGTGAAGCTATTGACACCATTCCCACATCACACTCCTGCAGAAAAACTGGCTTCTCATGGCTTGGACAGGTGCACACAGGGTGAAAAACTGTCTGGATGTCCATGCCCAGAGGGCGGTTATGAATGGCATTACATCCAGTTGGGGTTCCCTGGGGCTCAGTGTCAAGACCAGTCCTGTTTAACCTCTTTATCAATGATCTGAATGAGTGACTTATCCTCAGTCACTTTGTGCCAGACACTAAGTTGGATTAGAGTGTTGATCTTCTGGAGAGCAGGAAGATTCTGCAGAGGGATCTGGACAGGCTGGATCATGGGCTGAGCTTGAGGTTAAACAAGGCCAAGTAGGAGGTCCTGAACTTCAGTTGCAACACCTCAGATAGCACTGAATGGCTGGAAAGACACTTGCTGGTGGCGGTGCTGGTCAACAGTGTCTGAGCATGAGGCAGGGAGTGCCCAGGTGGCCAAGAAGGCCAATGGCATCCTGGCCTGGATCAGCAATAGTGTGGCCAGCAGGAGCAGGGCAGGGATTGTCCCCCTGTGCTGGGCACTGGTGAGGCCACACCTCGAGGGCTGTGTCCAGCCCTGAGTCCCTCACTGCAAGAAAGACACTGAGGGGCTGGAGTGAGTCCAGAGAAGGGCAACGGAGCTGGGGCAGGGTGTGGAGCACAAGTGCTGTGAGGAGCAGCTGAGGGAGCTGGGGGTGTTTAATCTGGGGGAAAAAGGAGGCTCAGGGATGACCTTATCCCTCTCTACAAGTGTCCAAGAAGAGGTAGAAGTGATGGGAGGGATGGCCTCTTCTCCCTGATAACAAGTGACAGGATCATGGGAAGTGGCCTCAAAGTTGTGCCAGATGAGGTTTAGATTGGATACTAGGAAAAATGTCTTTACCTATGTGGTTGTCAAGCAATGAAGAAGTGGTCCATAAGTGGTGAACTTGACAGTGCTAGGTTAGTGGTTGGACTCAATGATCTTAAAACAAGTCTGTGATTCTATGATTTTTAAATTTATTTGAGAGTGCGTACAGTTTAAGTCAGTGTTGGTGGTCTAAGTAAAGCCATTTCAGATGTGGAAAAGGGGTAGTGTTTTCATTCCCTTGTGCTGTATGTACAGTATCATGGTTCAAGCTAAACTATTTCCAAAGTAATTGGAACACAAGGAAGTTGGTTACTAGCAAATTAATTCAAGCCGCCTCCTGTTGTAAATCTTTTACTCTCTAGAGAGGATACATTTTGTTAAAAAAAGAATTAAAAAACGTAAAATAGAGAAGTAAAGTAGAAATGTGTCCTTCTATTATGTAATTAAGTGACTGACTTCTTTTTATGATAATACATTTGGGTGGTCTGTTCTTGAAACACTTGATTTGTTAGGAAACATTACCATTTCCTCAAGTAATCTCTAAGTCCTAAATATTTTGAAAAAAATTTGCATTGCGGTATTTCATCAGTGCATTACTCACCAGCTAAACACTCTAAACTGCTGTCGCTTGGCATTGGAGAGGGCTTCCAGGTTTTTTTCTATCAGCAAAAACTTCTGTAATTTATAATATTGCTTGGCAGAGTGTAAAGAATAAATACTAGAAAACCAGATGATTTAAGAGAAAATAAATGGGAAGACTTGAATCTCATTTTACTTTTCCTTGGAAAAAGAAGTCACTCTAGTTTACAAAACATATAAAGTTTGAAACTGCCTTCAGCCACAATGTTTGTTTAGGTGTGGTGACCCTTTTGTATCCTTGTTGTAGATTCCTCTCAATCAGCACAATTCTGATTGTCCCCACTGGACACTGAGGAGATTTAGTGGCTTGCTTGCTGCAATGAACCTCAATGATTTTGAGGTTAGGCATGCTGCCACTGAGACTCGCATCATTTTAACTGACAGTGGTAGTAAGCTGCTGATTTTTTGAATTAAAACGAAGCAGTTCAAAGATACTAAATATTATGCTAATGTTCTTAAAAACCAAATAGGTTTAATAGCATTCCTACAACCAAAGTAATCTACTCCAAACTAATTTTTGTATTCAGCTGACTGTCAAGTTCTCATTTTGTGCACAAATGTTTAAACTTGAGGTACCAGCAGGAAACAGCTAATGCACTAGATACGTCCTATAGTTTATAGTTGGTGAAGGGTCAGTATTAAAGTATTTCTGTGTTGCAGTTGAGGAAAGCAGCCTGTGATGATTTTTCCCAAGCCTGATTTGCAACACTCTTGCTTTACTTTTCTAAATTCATAAACATCTGTAGAATCAATTTTTGTAAAAGAAATATACTCATGGAAACCAAACTGGCCTTTTCAAAAATTACAAAGGAAAAGAGAAACAAAAATTTACTTATCTTTTTAAAATATCAACATTCTTCTCAGTTTATTTTCCGTGTGGTTCTACTGCTATTAAATTACAGGTTTGGTTATAAAATAGAAATGGTGATTTGAGTTCAAGTAATCTGATGCTTGAATTGTTAGGAAATTTAGGGCACTGTTACATTTCCTTCTTTAAGACATTCGAGAATCATTATGCTATCATCCCTTTCTTCCAAACAGGAGTGAAGGCGGGATGTGAAATGAGAGCCCTTTGCTTCCCTCACTTTTACTCTGTGCACACTGCTATAGCAGCAGCCAAGCTGCATGGTGTGAATAGCTAAATGTTGTGGTGGTGACCTCAAAAAAGGGATTTGGTCTCTTGCTCATGTGGCCTATGCTCACAGAGTAGAAAAGACCTGATAAGCAATTAGAAACCTATGAAGAGATTATACATTTTGTTAACAGGTAGGAACTGTGCTCAAGAGAGAAGTCCCTCTAGGGAAAAAGGAAAATCCTCCATTGTTGTGGCTCAGAGACATGATGATGCCTCCTGCTAAATGCTCAAGTTTCTGCTGACTGTCTAGATTGTTTCCATTCAGTAACACTGCTTTTGTTTCTTATGATACTCTGTGTCTGCAAAGACTGTGCTGATCGCTGACAAGAGCATTCTTCTGTGGCTTAATTAAGCCAAATTGATCAAAAACTGTAGAGGCAGGTTTTCCCTATAAGGTTGTCTCAAGTCTGTAGTCATATGCCTTCATCATCCTTGAAGCTAGGAATAAAGGCTCCAATTTAAATAGGAAGACTTGACAGTACACAGTTCCTACTGTTCACAATAATTTTGCCTGTTCTGAGGGGAAAAAATGCCAATGCTAGGATTTTGGTAACTCTTCAGCTATATTATTTCTCAAGCTAGTACAGCTTGAGTTTGTACGCTGTGCATTTATTGTTGCAGATCTTTGTTTAAGTGAACTATTTTTTAAAAACAGAAACCCCCACAGTAAAACATCCACTCCCACTCCAAAAATCCACTCAGATAAGAATGACAATTGTCCAATACTGGGAACTGATAATAAAGCAGATACCAGCAGTTCAAGAAGATGTAATTCTGTATTTGAGATATGAGAAAAGGGAGAAATATTGATGCCCTGTGAAAATAAAATTTTACTTTAGCTGCTGCAGACTCTTAAGCTCATTTTTCTAAAATTCTTGACTCATAGGCTATCTGATATGGAGACTTATTATTACTGTAATTATAGTATTATATTATATTTATTATAACTCCCTTTGGGAATGACATTGATTTTTCTTTAAAATTAGGGTTTTTTACAATATCAGATGTATCTTCATAGCTTTGTTCCCTAGTACCAAGAGAAAATAGTGGGTTTGTTGTAGCAAAAAAAGAGACCATCTATCTTACTGTCTTCAACTTAAAATTATAATTGCAACAACCAAAATGAAAATGCAGCCAAGTCAGGTTTTCTGGGGAACAGCCATAAACTGTTTGAGAAGTTACCAACAAAACATTGGTTACTGGCCCTGAACTGCAATGACATATCCAATACTGCAAGTGCTCCTTTTTATTTTTGAAGAAAAATAAAATGCATTGGTATAATCTACTGAGGAAGATAGTTTAGGCTAACCTTTTATTTAAGCAGACATATATTAAAGCATGCGTAATTAACTATTTTTTCTTGCTCAAATGCAGATGTGTAATATGACAGTTTAACAGATTTACAGATACAACTGTTGAGCAAGAAGTATCTCATTTTCCTTGGTTCCATTTATATCTGTGGTGCGAAATGGAAAAGTGCTTTGTACCTACATCAAGCACTATGCAAGAGTTGGGATATGTCATATTCAACCATTATAAACCAGCATCCTTAAATATTTTGTTAATCATCCTATGATATCTTGGGCCTAGATAAAATAGTGTGACACAAATGTGAGATCTGTGGTCCTGTTTTGGATCATTCATAATAATTTTCTATTTTAAAAATCTGAAATAGATGTTATTAGTATTTTTAGCCTGTTTTAATTACTTCATTTGTTTTAATAATAATCCATGTAATTGCACATGAAATGCTCCAAATATATGTATCTTTTTTCTTTGAGTTTGCCATGATTATATAATTAAGATAATTTTAGAAATTTAATCAGTGTCTTCTTTGGGTCACTTACATTAGTGCTGCATATAAATATTTATATTTGGATCAGATAATATTTTTTATTGCCATAGAAATGTCTAAATGTCTATAGATCTGGAACAAGACTGTGCCCTATTTCTTTAAACTATATGGGCCATAGTGCTTCCTAAGCAGTTGGCAACAAGGTTTTGTGACATGCTGAGCTGAAGCAGTGGCCACCTTGGCGACCTGAACATGTGAAATAATGCAATGCTTGCAAGACTGCTGTATGAAGCTCAATCTCTCATTTTCACTTGACGCTTCTGTGGCTCTATCAAAGTAATTTCAATTGCTTGAGCCAGGACACCAGCCCTCCATCTGAGCTCTGCTGGGTGGGTGGGTGAGAACTGTGAGCATGTGTGTTAGATGGAGACTCTGTAGAGATGTGCTTGGGGAGAGAGGGTTCACTAGTAAGCAGAGATATATTGCAGCTGCAAAACCGCGCTGTCCCTCTCTTACTGTCTTTTGAAGTCATGTACTGAACACAGAAGAGTAAACTGAGCTTCTTATGTGTTTAAACCAGAATGGCTTCATGTCTATGAGCTGCTCTCTGGCATGATGCTCAGAAATTAGTTTGAGCTGTGCAGTGTGCAACATCTGGGTTAATTTGCAAGAAGGAAAATGTGTGAATGGATGAGTCGCAATGGGTTACCCCAATGCAGTAAAATTAAATGTGACTTTGAACAAAACTTGTTAACTTAGTTGGATCTCAGATAATTGGCAGTAAGCACTGTTCTGTTATCTGCTTCGCTTTTTTCACAGGCAGACTGCTCTTAAGGCTTTGTCAGGTGGTCCAGTAGATGTTTGCCTTTGTTGTTCAACAAATTGTGGAAAAATAGTTTTATTTGGGGAAAATATATTCTGATCAATTATAAAACTCCAGCTGCAGACTGGTGCCTGGATACTGTTAAACACCATATATGAAACAGCGCTGTACCTCTCTAAAGGATTGTTTGTATACCCAGGCATGCAGCAAAGCATTAAGCAGACATGCAAATAAATCTCTCCCATAAAAAAGATATTGTGTTTTATAATATATGACCTGTAGCCCAAGACACTTTTTATGAACTGTTTATCCACTGCCATCCCAAGCCTACTCCCCTGTCTGGTACCAGTACTAATTATAAATCATCAGTATTTCTCTCTCTTAATATTTTCCTGCTGTAGTTACATTCTATTTTTAAAATAATACTTACTTAGTATTATGATTTTTTTTTTAAGAATACTTTTTTTTTTTTTTTTTAAACTGGGTGATTTTCCTCATTTTAAGGATAGTTGAGATAAGAGAACTGCTGCAAACTGTCTGTCTGGAGTTACTAAATGGCCAAGAGGATGTTTGGGTGATCTGTATTCAAATTGTGTCATCTTATCCTCATTATCTTTTTGTGTAATTGTCTGGCAATTTTTCTGAAGGATTCCTTCAGCATAAATTCCTTTAGCAATATATGATTCCTGATATTTCATTTTTTTCTGTGTAGCTTAAACCAAAAATATATTAAATTTGGTCCTTGAAGTCCTTTTGGGTCATTCGTTTTTGTATCATTATGAATTAAATCCTTTTCTCCATCTCCTCTTTTTTTAAAATCCCTGGATTATTTGTTCACTGCAAAGAGCTGATGCCTGAAACTTAGAGGGGGGTGTGTTCCCCAGGCTATTGAAGTGTATTTGTGTTAACATTTTAATGTGGACCTTTTTTCTCACATAATCTAATGATGGTGGCATTTTTAATCAGTTTTGAAGGACCATTCTGAAACAGCCTGTAAAATTTGAAAAATACTCCAAAAGGAGCCGTCTGACTAGGTCTGAGATAGTCATTAACAAACATCCATAAATCCATAATTGCAGACTGGCTTCCTTGTTTACCATTTTTCTTTCATAAGGGCAATGAGACATGACAGCTAGTCCCAAGGGATTACTGCACTTCTCAGCTGGTTGATGTCACTATGCCTTTAGACCTGCATCTTGCAGAACAACCAAGGGAATCACCAATCTCCCACAAATGTGCTACCTGTCACTTTTTATTGTCTTAAAACAGACACATCTGATTACTGAAATGGAGAAATATTTGTGCATGAGCATTAAAGCACATCTTAAAAAGATTGCCTCGTCTTCTGTAAGAGATCCAACGTTGAGGTACAGTTTAAATTAAAAACACAGGAAAAACATTTTCTTTTTAAAGATTTAATTTGTAAATCTGCATTTCTTTATTTGGGTGCTGGAAAAAAACAACAAACTGTGATATTTAAGTAGATATGGGTCTTCCACTCTGGCAGGACTCTTCTCATTACACCTTTTTTACTCAATATCTACTGAAAATTAAAATTCTACTGCTTGATCCTTAATTTTTCAAGGTGAAGTGAAAAACCAGTTTCCAACTTTCTCAAATGTAATGGGTCTGAAGTAGAATTTGGTTGGATTTTTTTTATTTGGGTGAATGCAATTACTCTTTTGGCCTTTATATTAATATGTTTTGGTACATTTATTATGATTATTAAATACATAGTGGGTTTGTGTTATAAATTCTTTGGTCTGATCAGGATGTCCCCAGATGCTTCTCAGTTGGCTGCTATGTTCTGGATTCTGGATTGAATTTTAAACTGGTGTTTGGATCTGCTCAACTGTGCCGCTTAAAATCTAATTGTCATTTTTGGACTAAAAGAGCAAGTAGGATTTTTCCCTGAAGGTTTGGATGTGTTCATCATTCAGCCTTAAAATTGTTAAGCTTGCAAACAATTTGAACTTGATTATTCTTCTGCAGAACTATGTCTTCCAAACAAAAATTGAAGGCAGAAACACTTGCATTTTTCTGGGAACAGAATTGGGCTCTTACAACCTTCTTCCATGTGCTCCACTTTCTGAATTTTTCTCTGGATTGGTATTGCTCATTTATTTGCAAGGATGCTTTGATCTTCAAGCCACATGCATAGTTATTCTACCAGTATGACTCTACCAATGAAGAGCAGGTTTAGCCACCTACACATGTGGAAATCCTTCATGTGGCAGGAACCCCCAGTGTGGAACCACCAACACAACAACCCCCCAGCAGCCCATCTCAGGAGGTGCAGCTGAAGTCTTCCCATAGTAGAAGGGATCAAAATTTCTTGTGTTCAAAGGTGGTTTCAGTTTGGTCAGTAATTTATGAATACATTACTTGTCTGATTCAGAAATAATTTGGATCTTGCTCTGGTATACTGAGAGTCATCAAGTTTTTTGTGCTGAGAATCGTGAAATTGCATATTAATCGCACCAAATGCATTCTTGGTGCTGCTTGCCATTTCCACGTCACAGTCTCACTTGCTCTCTGTAGCTTCCATCTGCCCAGACACAGTTGTTTGGGAAATGGTATATTTTAATTGTCAACTCCATTCATATGTGAGGCCATGATACCTGTACAGCTCGAGAAGGTGTGTTTCACCTCCCAGGACCCTGTATTTGGGGGCCCCACTGTGAGCTGCTGTCCCATGCCAAGTCCCGAGTGCCCATCACATCTCTCCCCACCTGTTGTTGCTCAGGTGCACTAAGCACACCCTTTTACACAGAGTCTTGTCTGTTACTGGCCCCTGTCAATTGAATTCTTCTTCAAGAATTGCAAATTCTGGATTATTCTTTCCCAAGTACCTGGTACTCCTCCCAAATATCAAATGCTGGGTCCCTGAAGTAGAAATAAAAAACCTTAAACCTTATAGTTGAGACAAGAAGCAGTTGCTTGGACTGGTTTCTGAGTATTTGCTTTTATTACTGATATAGTAATTACTAAATTATTATTAATTACTAAGATGACACACCATAGTTGTCTGGATTTGACAGATTTCAGGGAAGATGGCAACCTTTGTCTGGAAAAGTGACACTGTAAGCCATTCCAGCTCCATCTTTAATTACATGAACCTGGCTTCTAACATGAGAAGATGTAATCCTGCAGAGACATAAAGTATCTCTATAATTACCAGCTTTATGAAGTACTTGAAAATGGTGAGAGGAAGCATATTGCAAATCTCTAAAAATAAATAGTTTGTAAAGTCATAATCATTATAAAACAGATTTACTCAAGGAGACAGTATTACACATGTTAAGGGTAGTCTGTCACTTACAGAGTGTAGTACATATGTGACTTGAAAAAACGAGCCAGTGAGAGTTGTATTAATGATGAATTTTATTTCTGTTCTGTCATTTTAAAGGATGAAAAAATTGCAAAAATCAGAAAGTAATTAATATTTTTAAAAATTTAATCCTGAGAATGTGTTTTTTTAAAGAAAGTTAGTTTTTGGGGATGAAAAAATTGCAAAAATCAGAAAGGAATTAATAATATTTTTAAAAATTTAATCCTGAGAACCATGTTTTTTAAAGAAAGTTAGTTTTTGGAAACATGAGCCTATTTGTATTTTGTGAAAACAAAGCAGAAGAATCCCCTTCATCAATAGGTAATTTCTCATTTTGACCACCCCACCAATTATTGTCTTACTTTTCTTTCATTATTTTTAAACTTTAATTTCTATTGCTGGCTATGTTGGAAAACTACTAAAATCCTATCATTTTCCAGATAATGTTTGTAACTTTTTTGGCATATGTTCCTTCTTTCAATCCCCTTAGGATAATCCACAGTTCCACAAAAACATGAGTCAAATACATTACAAATTTTCCTCAGAGAATCTACATCTTTTCCAGCTGTTTGGATAGTCTGTCTAAAACCTGACCAGACCTCTCATCTCCCAGTATTGTTTTGGGCTTTTATTTTTTTGACTTTGATTTGTTCAATGTCATAATTTCTAAACTGAGCCAATAATTTCAGTCTCTTTGGTTTTCTTTAAAATACTTACACTGGACAATAGAATGATATTTTATCCAAAGAAAATTGCATTATTTTCAACTATTTCTATTTACAATTACAAAATTTCTTACCCATGTCAATGAACCCCTTTTAAAATCCTCCCTATGCAGTTTCATATATTATTTATGGATTAAAATATATCTTAGCCATATTCCTAAATAAGCTTCTACTTGTTCTGATTGGTTTCAATAGGTGAACAGAAACGATGAAGGCCATATAAAGCTCTTGGTGGATGTTCCATTGTAAATATGGTTCTGGCAACTGGGTAACTTGCTTTTTTTAAACAAAAAAGGGGAAAAGGTATCCATTTGTAATCATTCCAGTTAACTCGTTGTGTATTTTGTCTGGCAAGGTAGAATAAGTCTAATTGTACTAGTGTTAAAAGATTGGCAAGCTACAGAGTAAGCAGCCTAAGGTAAGAATTTGGCCCCAGAAGTTTTCCATCACAATTAGCAAAAATAGGCTTATCCCCCAGTCCATATACCCATGGTCATTTGTTTTCTTCTAACCTTTAATAAACCCTCATTGATGATAGAGAAGGAGAATTATGTTAAACCAATCCAGAGCTGGACCAGTTAATATCTGTGAACAATAACATTTCCTGCTTTATTTTTAATTTGTTGCCTGCCATTTGTTCTTTCTCCCTGCAGGAAATCGAAGGAGGTCATAACCATAGTAACACTATGTCCAAAATCTCACAATATATTAGATCATACTTGTAAAGTTCTGTATTAAATATACAATAGCCAGCAAGAAGGAAAGTGTTTGTCACTTGAGTTGCCCAGGTCTCTCTCAATGGAGGCACTAATTGCGTGCTTTTGTGCTCCATGATGGACGTCAGCTGCTGGTTCCTTGTGAGCATGAGGATAAACACAATAATGGCTTTTTGACATCAGCCACAAACTATTCTGGCAATCAGCAAGCTGAGTGGCTTGTAGTGGTAGGACATGGTGCTGCTCTTCTGGCAGCCCTTCTGAGAATCCCAGCTCTATGCCTGGACCAGCTCTGAAGGCCTTGCTTGAGCTGTCCTATCATTGCTGTGTCACTGCTGGTACACACCGATGATCTCCAGCTTTTTCCTTCCTTCTTCTTCCCTGTCTCTGGCTGCTGATTCTCTTCTATAGCTGAGCAGAGAGAATTTGTCCAGTTATCCTATCTTACTCTGTTTGCCTCTCTGCTCCAGGATTCCCTAACACTGTCCCTGCTGCAAGTTAGCATCCATCACATAACCTATGTGGTTACTCATTACTCCCATATCATCTCTAGGCTTAAAATTTTGCAAAAAATAGTTTAAAAATTATACTACTGATGTCAAAGCTATCCCAAGCAATTCTAACTGAACTATTTAGGCAAATAATTGCTCAAGCAGTTATGCCAGCATATTGTTGTAGGGAGAGAAAAGCTCTGACATACCAAGGAAGGGGCTGGTAGGTGGCAGTGACAGCCAAGTTAACCAATCAACCTTCTCTGAGAGCTCAGCTGCAGGCAGCACCATCAGGACAGGCACTGCCTAGCACATGGCACTGGACTACCTTCTGCAGTCCCCAGCCCCACACTGTGCTCTGTAGCTGCATGCTGCTGTGTTCAACCACAGTCTGCTATGCTTGGAAGGTCAGCAGTTTCTAGTTTTGTCCATTTTATTTTAGAGCGTTTAATGAGTTGCCGCTTTGGGCTCACCTCCCTAACAAAAAAACCTGCAAAACCCCAAAACTTCTGTGGAAAAAGGTCTGTAATGAATCCCTTCTCTTAACTTCTTCATCTACACATACAACACTTGCTTTTGCATCATCAATAGTTGACTCAGCAAAACTGAGTTTAAGAACTGTGTAGGTGACTATAGTACCCATGTTCTCTGATCTTCCCTGTATACCATAATTTCAGTGTACTGCACATTGGAGTCTGTGTGTATGTGTGTTGAGTTGGAGAATCTAAAAAAAAAAAAAGTAATTTTTAAATAGAAAAGCTGTTTTGAAGAGATCATTTTGCATTGCTGTGGAGCCTGAGATAAGTATGGTCGGAAACCTGGACACAATGAACATTACTACTTCTGGTAAAAAACGTTGCATGCAGATAACCTCATAATACTCTTCAGTTATATATAGAATTACATGTAGATCTTATGCAGTGGATATTCTGTTTCTAAACTGATATGTAGGATAAGTTTTTATGTACAGTGAAAATTTAAACCTACTTTTCAACCCCAAAGTTTTGCTAGTGACTACCCTGTGAATTTAAGATGTCTAATACAATTTTATTTGGTGCTATTCCTAAGGAAGAGGTCAAAGTATGGACATCTTACCACTTTCAAGGAAGTGAGTGCTTACTGTTTGGTAAGTCTTTGAACTCAAAGAAGGTACTGTCTTGACTTTTTCACAGAATAGGTGTTCTCTGGCTCTGAGTGTTCAGAAGCTATTTGCTAGAGTCTTCAGCATTTTCAGTGCTGTTGGTGAAAACATTTTTGTTTTCTAAATCTAACTGATTTACTGGGACATTAGTTTTATTAATCTTTCTCATTATAAAGACTGCATTTAGCTTCTGGCAGTATGCAGAAGTCATTATTGTCACATGTTTCTAATTTCTGAAAATGAATGTTTTTAAGATAAACATGGAAAAAAAAATCACTCTGGACACTTCATTAACAGGAAAGTAGTTGAAGTTCTGCCATAAACACTTAGGAAAAACTGTATAATACTGTTTGGCCCCTCATAATTTCCTAGGGAATTCAAATCCTTGAGTAAGTAATACTAGTTTTATAATATTCTGTGACAGAGAATGCTTGTTATGTAAACATAGTTACTAAAGATACTAGAACAGATGTGTTTAATACTATAAATTCCTCTTACTTGAGCATAAAAGTGACTGAAGTCCCTTTGAATACTTTTTAATACTCCTAAGTCTTATGCCAAAAGGCAGAAATTATCTGAACCTTTGACCTTTATTAAGTCTTTTTGTCTTGAGTATGCATTTCTGAGCTTTGTCTCAAGTTGCAAGCTGCTTGCTTTAGAAAATCAGTCCATAAGCTTTTTTTAACATATGATCAAATCTCGTTTCCACTAAGAACAATGATACTAGGTGAGCAAGATATTGAACACTTGACATAGTATGTTTCTTACGACGTCTTGAAAGAAACCTGGATTCTCATATTATCAATGTCATGCTCTGTTCTGCAAAACACGTTCTTAAAGAAACTGCTGGTGTTGTGGCACTTACTACGAGGAGCGGGAAAAACTGTTGATGTTACTCTTGTTAATGAGTGATTGCCTTCCCTCCTGTTAGAAGAATGATAATGTTGTCTAAGGATCACTATAGGACTTTGTTCTCCCCTTAGCCCACAGGGTCTTCAGATACTTCAGTAACTATTAGCTAGTTCTTTATCTTTGCTTCTGTATATTTGAGGAGTTGTTACTGCTACTATAGGGTTTTGAGCTTGTCTGTGTTTACATGGCCATATCATCTTGGTTAATGGCTCTTAACTTTGACAACAGCATCTGACTGATTTTAAGGATGACATATAAATCTGTGTTTGTAGCAGAAACTTCTTTTGGTTCCTATAATCTAGAAAGAAATGGATTAGGGCTTAAACAATATTAAATATATTTTTGATTATTAAGTAGTAAAACAAACAGTACGTTTTACCAGTTTTAATATTTTTATATGTATTATATTAATATTATCAACTGTTTTGTTAATGAGACTTTTTAATAGATTAATTACGCAGCTAGGAAATCTTTTCTAGCCATGCCAGTGTGCACTCTAATGATGGTGTGTTTGCAGCTTTTGAGTTAATAGTAACTGTAAACGTGCTAGTGGCAGTTGTCTTTTTGGCTGGGTCATTGCACCTGCTGCTGCCTTTCATCCAGCTTGACTACTGTATTTGGGTACATGTTCAGGAAACTTGAGTGTCCTTGGTCTTGAAAAGACTTGAAAAAGTCCACTAAATTATTATGGTTTTGTTAGTTTTTGTTTACAATAGGAACAAATACTTGGTTGAAGCTGAAGTATGTTGTGCGACCTTATCAGTTTAATGGTAAAG
>VWZN01020952.1:43703-69579 GCA_013396955.1 Regulus satrapa | reverse complement strand
TCTCCTCTCCTCTCCTCTCCCTGACCCCACACGAAGAGGCGCCTAGAGAAGCCCTTTGGATCACACATAGAAGAAAACACGCATGTTTCGCCTTCTAGCCCTCCAAGAAAGAGCGGGACACGACAACCCTCAGCGCCACCACGTCCTCCGAGGCACCGAACCCCATTCCCTCCGCCACCCAAGGCCGTCCGCGGATCAAAACAAGCGCGCGCTGACGACAGCGCGGACCGTGAGGAACGGCCGCGCTGATTGGGTGCTGCTCGGCGTACGGGGCGGGGCCGGGCGGAAGGGCTGTGCTGATTGGATGCAGAGCGGGGCTGGGCGCTCCGATTGGCTGCGGCGCGGGCAAAGCCGGAGCCAGCAGCCGNCTGCGGCGCGGCCAAAGCCGGGGCCAGCAGCCGTTAGCGGGCGGTTTGAAGATGGCAGCGGCGGCCAAGGACGCGTCGGGAGCGGCGGACGGCGGCGGCAGTGGCAGCAGCTCCAGCTCCAGCTGTGTCAGTTCGGCCCCGCCGGTGGCCGTGGAGGCTGTGGCCGCGGAGTGGATGCTGGAGTTTGCCTGCTCCTGCCTGTGCCGGCACTTCGCGGAGCAGAGCGGGGCGGACTTCTGGCGCTGGAGGGACGTTGCGCAGGGTGAGGGGCGGCGGCGGCTCGGGGCTCTCGGCCGGGCGGGGCCGGCGGGGCCTGAGGGGCCGGGGCCTCCAGCCCGCCGGAGGGGCAGACGGCTACCGGGGGTAGCCTTGCTGGGCGTGGGGCCTCAGGAGATCCCCGGGCTGCCGGGGAGCCTCTGGAAGGCTTGGGCGGTATCGGCAGCAGAGCAGTGCTAGAAATGGTTCAGAGAACTGTTGTGTGGTAGAGATGGGATGGGATCAAGTCTGGTGACTGGATTTTGAAAGGGTTGGAGAAACACGTATTTGTAATCACAAACTTTAGAGTGTGAGTGGTTGACGGCTAGAAGTATGTCTGAGTCTCAGATAAATTTGATGGTTTTATGATGTTTTTTTCTGTAAGAAGCAGTTTTCCTGAAGATACCAGGTTAGAGCTTTGAGGGGTGTTTTGTCTGTGTGTATGTTCTTTCCTCAAGTGAACGTAGTAGTATGACTTAAACTTCTGCAAAGAATTGAATACAGTGGCATGTAGCGTGATTACTAAGCAAATTGGTATGGGATACGGTAAGAGGTAAGAAATCGAACTGTAACTTATAACGTACTTTGAATGGGGGACTGCCAGATGAAAGGGTTTATATTGCTTCTCGATGTGTGGCCTTTGGACTGCCACTTAGCAGGAGAATTGTAGTGAAGTTTTGTGACGGTGGGAAGCAGAGACATTGTCAATGCAAAAGCAAATCGCAAACAGCTCCTCTGAGAGCTGGGAAGACTGGGTCTATTAGTAGAAACTATTCATTAAATCATACGGAATTCAAGGTCACATAGAAATAAGAAGTAATAGCAAATTTTGAATTTGTTCCTACTCTGTTCGGCAACAGAGGAAAGAGTTTGGCACTCTAGGATTATAAATTCAATACTGTAAAAGTCTTTAGGAAAAGCTAAGCACAGCCACAAGATTGTAATAAAGAAGTGAGTGTGGGTTTTTTCATGGAAACACAGAACTCTTAGGCTGGCATGTGTCAAAAGGAGATCCTACAGAAATAATAATTGACTGTCAACAACAAAGTCAATTAAAACTGAAGCAAGTGCAGAAAGGTTCCAGATGATACCCAGTGGCTCCTTCCAATTCCAACTGTTCAGTCATTCCCTGTTCATTTTGAATGGTTCTGTATTATGCTGTGAAGATCAATTACTGTATCCAGCACATCAGCATAAGAAATTCCCAGTGACCTGCATGATGGGAATAAACTTACAGTAGCTCCTGTTTTAAAATAGGTAACAATCCTTGTGACCTTCCTGCCTTGCAAGGAGGATTTCCCGTTTAAATTTACATTTCAGAATAAGCTTTCCATGTCCATTTTACTGCTTTAGTTCTGTCAGTCGCTATAGCAATGTGTGTTACCAGTCTGCCTGTGACTCGTGGTTTGTGGGCATTCCCTGGAAGTGTTCTTTGTAGCAGACTTGTAGCTGTCTTTTGTAGTAACTAATTTACAGAAAAAAAAAGAAAAAACCCTTAAATTTGATACTGTGGTCTTCACATTGGATTAATCTAAACTTGTGATTAATTCTGCTGTTTTTTCAGAAAAGGTTATCTTCTTCTGATCAAGCTCTTAAATATTATGTTAATTGTTTTACCATGGAGGAATGCTAATTAACTGTGCTTCATTGGTTTCTTAAGGAATTTGAAATTGAGTGAAATCTGATAGCACGGTGTCTAGTATATGTTTAGCCACACTGTGGCAGTGCTGGAGCAAAACTGACTTTTCTCTTCTTTTCCAGCTCTCATCAATGGTCTCTCCCAAATACCTCCACATCAGAAAAAAACAGTATATCTCTGCCAGCTTTTGATAAGAATTGCACAAGGAAAAAGCCTTGGTAAATACTCAGGTTCTTTTTTTCTCCTGTTTAAAAATAGTTGCATGAACTTATACAGAGGTAGAAGATTATTAGATATGCTTTCACATAGCCTTTACTGTGCTTATCTACACGTATTTTTATATATCTATATATAAATAAATGGAAAAAATTCCACATTTTAGAGCATCTTTATTGCACATGTGACTGAGCTGTCTGCAGGGCTGATATTACTCTGCACTGACTGACTTCACTGCATGGAGTTTGAGTGACCATATGCTTCTTAAATTACCGGGGTGTTTTGTTTTTGTCAGAGTAGTAATAACTGGAAAGGACTGACTAGCTCTTAGTGACCAATACTTGCAAGTGTAAAACTCAGGATATCTGTTCTTTTCTGCACATTTAACTCCAGAGGTTAAAGTAGGACAGACAGCAGGAATGAGAATTTGGTTGGAAAGGATGACTGCCCATGTTTCCTGCAGAGGACTGTAAGACTTTGAGCTGGCAGCAAGTCCTTGGGGCTCTTATTCACTCCCATGTCTTCTGTTTGGCTGCATTTGCATCTTGTTGGTTTAGTCAAGATGATTTTGGTTGAGTTTTTGGAACCCTTTAACTGGGTTTTGTTTTTTTCCCACTATTTGATAAAACACTTTGGAATTTGAAGACTTCAGAAGCAGTCTTGAAAGAAGAAAGTGTATTCTAGCCTAGCAATGCCACAAAGCCTTGTTTTTATACAATTAAATCTCCTATGTTGCTTATTCACTCTTTTGTCATCTTGATTTAGGTCAGCTTGAGAATCAAATCCCAATATTTAAAATATTCATCAAATTATTTTAAATAGTATACAAATTCTGAATTTTTTGTGCTGATGCTCTAAATTATACTAATATATATAACACTTGAGAATACGATTTCATTTTGTGTTTTTAGCTCGTCAGTAGAGAATGATCTGTGTGGTGAGGAAGATTACATTTGTGCAGTAGGTGCATCAGGTGTAGCTGCACAATGTACATGGAAAGATAACATATGGTTGCTTTCCTAGTTTTTCTAGTTATTGAAATATTTGATCTGCACTGATCACAGAATAGGCTGTTTCAGCTCTCTTAAGAGCTAAATACTTTGGTTTTACACATTAAAATAAGCAATATGAAGTGTCACGTTACTCGATTGAGACAATAATTAGAGAAACATGTGTTTTTGTTTTAGTTATGTGTGTATATATGCACAGAATACTGTTTGAAGTGTCACTGTTTGGCACTGTAGCAGGTATAAAATAATTTTCTCTTTGGTTTTGTGTAAATTGTTTACCTTCTGTCTGGAAAATACTTAAGGAAAGGAATAAGTTATTAAGAGAGATTCTGCTGGTACCATAAAATGAGGCATAAGTGAGGTTGTAGTTCAGTGAATATCTTGAATTAAGCTGGCAGTGCCATGGGGAAAAAGCACTTGTGCACCTGCCAGCTCCTCCTGATCTGTTGCACTGGCACACTCACTTGTGCAGGTGGGCAATGACCAGACTGCGAAACTGCTTCAGAGTGTCAAGGGGATGAACATTTGGCTTGGCTAGATTTCTGTCAGAGCTGGTCACTGATCCTTTGCTGGGAGTTGGCACAAACCTTGGTGTTGGCCCAGCAGAACACTGGCATGGGAGGTTGCTTCTGCTTTTGTCAGTGACACTCCTGTGTTAGTTTCCCTCTTGGTTTAATACAGCAAGAAGTTAAGACGTGGAAATAGTGATAGACTGGGGGGAAAAAACAACCCCAACTACTTAGCATGGTGTTTATATTACAAAATTAATATTATCGATGTCAAATGTTGTGATATCTGGTTTGATGTATTGTTAATGCCAGCCCAAGTGCTAATTGCAAGTGGCATTTTAAGTGAGCAATGGTTAGCTGACATAATGCCCCCTGAAAATGCAGCAGTATTGCTATTAGCAAGGGTAGGAATGACCAGTCCCTCTAAAAAGAACACAGTTGCTTCAGATTTCTTAAACACACCAAAAAAATTGAGGAAAATGAATTGAAATTGTATAATACATATTACTTTATTGCATACAAATAATGTAATCTATTTAACTTTATCCTTTAATTTTTATAAATACTTTGGGTTTTTTTCCCTCTCTAAGGATTACAGTTTGAAAATGATGAAAAAATTTCACCTTTGGAATCTGCTCTGTCTTTCTGGACTTTACTTGAAAAGGAAGAAGTGAAACTGGAAAAGCTTCATAAAGATATTCGTTGCTTGATTCAAATTCAGGTCTGAGCGATTCACTCCTAATGCTTCAGGATGATACCTACTCGTTGGGAATGAGTAGCTGGAAAGCTGCCTGGCAGGAAAGGACCTGGGGGTGCTGGTCAACACATCTTAACAAGAGCCAGCATGTGGCCAAGAAGGCCAATGGTATCCTGGCTTGTATCCAGAACACTGTGGCCATCAGGACCAGGGTGGTGATTGCTGCCTGTGCTCAGCACTGCTGAGGCCACACCTCAAATCTTGTGTCCACTTCTGGGCCCCTCAGGACAAGAAAGACTTTGAGGTGCTGGAGAGTGTCCAGAGAAGGACAATGGAGCTGGTGAAGGGTCTGGAGCACAAGCCTTACAAGGAGAAGCTGAGGGAGCTCGGAGTGTTTAGCCTGGAGAAAAGGAGGCTCAGGGGGACCTTATCACTCTACAAGTGTCTCTGAAAGGAGGTTGTGACCAGGTGGGAGTAGTCTCTTCTCCCAGGTGATTAGTGACAGAACAAAAGGAAATGGCCTCAAGTTGTGCCAGAGAGGCTTAGATTGGGTATAAGGAAAATATTTTCACACCAAGGGTTGTACTACATTGGAACAGACTGCTCAGGGAAGTGATGGAGACACTATCCCTGGAAGTGTTTGTAAAAAACATGTGGATATGGCACTTGAGGCCATGGTTTAATGGTGAACGTGATGCTGGGTGCTAGGTTGATGGTTGGACTTGATGATCTTAAAGGTCTTTTCCAACCTTAAAAGTTCTATCCTGGTAAAACAGAACCCCTTCTACAAAAAGCTTGGGCTGTTAGCAGACTGAACTGAATTTTCAGTTTTAGTACAGGGTAAATAGATCTGTACAGGTACCTTTTTCTATCTCATATGGTTCCTGTTTGTACCAGTTCAAATTGTTTCAAAAGCTGCCAGTCTGAAAAAGATACCAAATAAAATAAATTTCAAAACTAATTTCAGAACTGTTAGAAGTTGATAAGTATCAGTAACCCTTAAATATAGGATCTGAATTTTGGGAGTCTTAGACACTGTAGAATTGTGAATTCTCTTGGTTTTTTTTCTGAATCTCGGGTGGAAAGTATTTCATCATATGTTGTAATTTCTTGTAGATTGTAGCAGTCCATATGGAACACAGATATTTCAAGGAAGCTGCTGAAGTTCTTGAAAGGTTGTTCACAGACTCTGAATCAGATAAGGTAGTGACTTGCTTAAATTCCATTAAAAGCTCTTAATTTTCAGAGAAAAAGGGGAGTTGGTTTGCAATGCTAGCATATCTTACCTGTGTAACTTCAGTCTCATTATTGCCTATGCAGTCACATTCGCGCCTGTTTCACTTTAAAACACAAAACGAGATGTGTGGCTAGGAGATTGCTAGAAATACTGGATGATTTGTGGGAGTAAAATTAGCAGCAGCAGTTCTTCATTCTGCTCTTCCACCTCATATGAGGAGTGAGATGGTGCTACAAATTCTGGGAGTTTGATAGTGCTGACCGCTAACAGCCAGTTTGCTAATTTCCGCTGTAGTGGCCTCTGCCACCTTTGGCTAGTGTTCGATACACCAAAGCATCCCAGGGAAGCAAAGCTCATTACCTGCTGCAGTCTGAATGCTATTATGCCTCTGCCTGGAAAAGACAACGTGTGTCAGGCCACCTCCTGGTTTGAAGTTGACTGCATCATTCAGAAAGTTGCAAGTTTGAGTCAATATCTCTTTAGTATCATAGTTAGTGCACACACTTGAATTTGCTGAGGTGGAGAGAAGAGCAATAAAAGGACTAGGCGAAATGTAAAAATGCTGCCTACATCTTCAGCCAGTATATTGGGGCACGTGTTCTATGTAAACCTGTGTAAAGCCTGTGTGTAATTTACTCTTCAGATACGCTTCCATTCAGGGTATTTGGATGTTTGGAAAGTGTAAATTGTGGCAATAGTACTCAAATCCATGAACAAAAATGCAGCCTATACAAGATGATAATTCTCTGGCTATATGGGCCTCTTAAAAATTCAGAGGGGTTGGTACACAAAATGTGGATTTCTGGTTATCAGTATTGATGTGCCCTTAATGCTGCTGTACTAAGTTCCCCTTTTCCTGAACGCTGTATACCCCTTTCAATGGCAGTCTTTTTGAGGCAGCAAATGAGAAAAGAAAACTGAGTAACGGGTGGATTTTTCTGGGTGTTTTTCTTCCACTGACAACCCGGCTTTCAGTGTTATTCATAAAGGAAATGAAAATATGTATCTCTGCCCAGTTACGCTTTGCCATTTACTGTGCACATAAGGTAAATACCTGCTGCTATGTCTAGTTGACTCTAGAACCCTTTCAAACTGCAGCATGAAGTTGTATAGGGATATTCAGGAAACTACATAATCATCATGCTTAGCTTTCTATATTTGCTGTTTAGCATAGATAACCAAGTTTACTGTAGGATTTGTGTTGTATAAAAGTGTGCTTTTCTTAGCCTTTAAGGGTGAAGCTGGCAACTATAATTAAAACCAAGGATCCATATGTTCCTCTTCTCCAAAGCTTCAGTTACAGCAATTTGATAAGTAAAATCAAATTTTACACTGAACTTTTCATGAAAGAAAATCAAACTAACTTCTTAATACAGGTATGTTGAAAGTATTTTTAAAACTTCTGAAAAAGTTATCTGATACAATTAAATAGATTTATCCTTTCAAGAGAGTTGTTTAGGCAATATTCAGTTACTATATTATATGAAACAGAAACTTAACCTTCCTTTGGATTGTCTTATAGTCAACCTTTTTGTTTTAAATAATATGTCTTGGAGAAAGTTAGTAGGAAAGAGGCTCCTCTAAAATATCTTCTATTAATGTTTTTCCCACAACTGTTTTGATTCAAAAAGTAATTAGGAAAATAGTGTAATTAAAACGAGATCTGTTTAAAAAAAGCAGTTCTGATATGGGATTCCTTAAAAAACATAGCTTTCTATTTAATGCTTATTTTATTTAAGCCTTCATGACTTCTCATGCTAAAAATAAAAAATCAAGACCTGTTAATTTGGCTAAAAGCTTTAGGAATGTCAGAGGAGTTAGGAGATATAAAATTGTTATGGCTGTTTTTCCTGTAAATACAATGTTCCTTACAAGCAGTCTTACTCAAAAGTGATTTAAAATTGGCAAGAACAACATTCCTTCTTCAGCTCATCTTCAGGAGGATTGTAAAGAATTTCTCTTGTGTTTACTTCATATAAAAGAATAATGAATTATTCAATTACAAAAGCACAGACATCGAAAGGTAATAAAAAGCAAATTTTAAATAAACAATCCTGAAGTTCCTCTGTGTTTTTCATTTTCTTACCAGAGAGACTAGACAACCTATTAAATACATTCAAAGTATTTATACATTTTTAAGTTCACTCATTATGCAACTATTTGTTGTATTTCTTTGTGTCCATGTAAAAAAATCAATTGCAGTTATGACTTAAAATTTCTCCAAGTTATTAGTTGATAAAGATCTTTATGGATTTCAACTTAACATGCTAAAGTTGTTTTGAAACTACTTAGTATAATGTTCATACCTCTGAAATGTCTGTCAAATAAGCACTGCTAGTTCTAAAAAAAAGTATAGATATTAATCTTAATGCAAACTCCTATCTAGGTACTGCCTGGCTTTAATTTTAAGATATCAATTCCATTTCTCACAGGAAGCCACAAAACATGTGGTGTCTAAAGGGTTGGGAGCAACAACGTCACAGAACAGACCTGTGGAAGTCAATGAAAATGACAAAAGTGATTTGGGAACAAAACAAAGGTTTGTATTAAGTTTTATACTGCTAAGGGATATGCTTAGACAGTAACATAAAACTTGTAGACCAAAGAGTAGGTAGAAAGAGGGACAATAAATTCCAAAATCCCGTTCAATAGAAAATTAACTAGAAGCGCATTCCCTAATTTTTTTTTTTTAATTTGTGCTCTTCTGTGGTTGTTACTTTTGGAATTTACATCAAATAGCTTGTCATTAAGTGTAATTATTTGTGAGGTTGCACAATTTGCCATTCAAACGGCTGTGAGTCAATAATAAATACACAAAAAAGACTGTTTTTCTAATAATTTAATTCCTTTTAGTTCTTATTTCAGGCTATAGATCATCTCAAGAAGAAAAAGAATAAGTAAATTGAATCAGTCTTACTTTTCTCTTACAGCTGACCCCTTAACAATACCAGTGTGAAGGGAAATAGTTATGTTGCTTCATGATTCTGACAGTGCAAACCTTCAGAACAATTGCATGATTATTTGGGAAAATGCTAATATTCTAGGTTTATCGCCACATCCTTTTCAGGGAGAATAAGTTGCAGTCTTTAGCTGGGATAGAGCCTGTACTTCTTCACTTCTGCACTTGGAATAATTGGCATAATTTAGTTAAGAAAATTGGCTGATGCAGACAGTATAAAGGAAGACAAGTAAAAAGATTTTGGGGTTTTTTTTAGAAAGGCAACTCCTGACACATCTGAGAGATGTGGAAACACTTTCAGAAAAACCTATGGAATTAATTCCTAATGAAAAAATAGAAGTAGAAAATGTCTCTTCACTTCATCTGAAATGTCATAGGAACCAGCTAGACAAGGAAGTGGTCACAGTACCAAACCTGAGAGGGTTCAAGAAGCATTTGCACAGTGGTCTCAGGCACACGGTGTGACTCCTGGGGATGCCTGTGCAGGGCTGAAAGCTGAACTCAGTGGACCTTGTGGGTCCCTTCCAACTCAGCAGTTTCTGTATTTCTCCTCCAGGTATAGGGAGGCGAGGTTAAGACAGCGAATGCATTGATGCAGTTAGTGATTGTATGCCTCTTCTTCTAGAGAGAAGTCTTAGGATTTTCTTTAATTTAAATGTTGTTGAATCATGTAAATGGCAAGTTTCTGCCCAGGAAATAATTTTTCTGTCTTTTCTTTTTAAGACTGCTAAAAGATGAACAGTGTATCACAAGTCTGTCATCTGGAGGCATAAAAAAACCTATAGTAAGGTAAAAAATTTTGCTGTTGTTGCTCTGGTCACAGACTTAATCAAGTTCTTTGCATTTTTACTTCAGATCTGTGTTCTTTGCAGGAGACATTCAGGACGGAAACCCCGAAAGACCACAGCTCTTTTAAGTGAGTATTTATTTTTACACTTTCAAAACAGTCGTGTCAAACACTTGTTTCTAACTGCTATCCAATGTGTTTGAATTAATGCAGAAATGGTTGTGTGTGGTTTTTGCACAAATGCTGTTTTGGTGGTTGCCATATTTAGGAAGCTTAAGTGAAATGACTTAAGGTTCTCTAGCAATTAATTTTGCAAACTCAATCATTATTTTCTGGTTTGCTTGGTTGGTTTACAGGACTAATGGTATTCTGTGCAAAAGAAAGCTGCCAGAGGAGTACTGAAATTCTTTTTTAAATTCTGTACTAGATAGCTTGATTGAGGAGGAACTAAAGAAGTTAGTTTAGTAACTGGAAAACAAATAGTAAAAAGTCAGGATGTTTGTGCATTTTCCTGGTATTACTTCTTTAAAACCTAACAACACAGATAATATAACACTGAAAAGTAGTTCTTAAGGTCTTAAGCTTTACTTAAGTAAAGTTCTCAACATCATTAGCTCCCTCTTACCACAGAGAGATGATGACATAGTTCCTGCGTGTGTACATGGAAGGACAAACTCTTAAGATGTCTTGAACGCTTGCCACAGCTAAGACCTGATCCATTTACTTGGAAATGATGGAGTTTGTATACAAAGAATCATAGCTTTGATTGGTTGTTATTTCCCATTCTATGTAAAATGAGAGTAGTGAGTCTAGCAAAAATGTTTTTAGCACAATGAAATGTGTTTTATTATGTACCAATTTTTTACCTAAGAGTTTAAAATGGAATTCTTCTGTGCGCTCTATTGTATAGAAAATACAGTGGGTTTTTTTGAATAGCCTATTTTTTGAAGCCCTTGGACTGTGGCAAGATTGCTATGTATTAATATATAAAAGTATACTTAGATGTAAACAGACACTGAAATTTTCCTAATCTGTCAAGGCATATCAAAATAGTGTACGTTCTTGTCACTTGTAAATGGTATAATGCAAAACTGCTGCCTTGATGGTGACTCCACATTGTTCTGGATTTATATTAACTGTCTTCTAGGTCTTGACAACATGCAAAATGTGGGAAAAAATGAAGATTCTTTGGCATGTAGCCGAAGAAGACAGGTTTGTACCTATTCTCTCTTCTAAATGCAAATTAAACAAATCTGCACACAGATTGATTTTTTTTTTTAATCAGTTTTATTTAATCTAATTTTTAAATCTAGTGCTTAGATTTAAGATTCTGTAGGTTACTGCAATGCTACTGATCCTGAAATTGTTACAGTCCTTTTCTTTATAAGGACAGGAAATAAAACATATTTTTACTGTCTCAAATATTGTTGTTAATGTTTCCAAGCCTTTTATTTGTTGAAATACACAGTTACCAAAACTTAGTGTGAAATAAAAAATTCTTTCCACAGTTTGGATTAAAGAATTCATTATGTCATTTGCCTGTGAGAATTCTGGGCAAATATCAGAGGCAATTTGTTTTCCTTAAAAGGTTAAAGATTAAACAATTTTATAATTCAATACTTTGTTTAGGTGATATAAAAACATATATAATTGGAAAACTACTCTAGTTTTTATAAACCAAATGGTAGGGTCTTCTTATAATGCTATGTTTCAAATAGTTCTTTGTGCTCTCTTCATGGGTAAGCTTACTTCATTGAATTGCATTAAAATAACCCTACTGTGCTCACTAATGCTAGAATTCCTATTGGTGGGAAGTGCACAAGTGTATGCCTTAATAGAATGCAATTTGAAGTTGACTTGATGTTGGGGTCTTTCAAATTTATTTTTCTTTATAGCAAATTTTCCTTCATCAGTTTTTTTTTTTTCATTTTATCATAACTGAAGAAATTAACATTAAATAAATGTATTGCCACTTGTTGGATTCCTCTTCATAATATCTCTTAGGAAGCAATGTGGATTCTGTTTAGATAATAGTGCAAGTTATCATCATACGTCCATTTTTATGTGAGCTATTTAATTTTTCATATAACAGGAAAGACCAAATTTACTTCTTTTTTGGTTTGTTTTTTTTTTTTTTTTTTGTAGATGGGAGTTGTACTTACTCCTATTTCTTTAGGCATTTTTACTGAAGTCAGTGTACTGGTTAAATCTTCAGTTACATGCTGTCCTCAAATTGGTTGAAGTCCTAATGAAACCTCATCTGTCCTTAAAGTTTAAGCCCCTATAAAGAGTTTTTCACTTTCTGAAAAATCTGAGGAATAGTTAAATTACTGACAACTCCTTTAAAAGCTGCAGATAAAACCAGTGGCCTAAAAAAAAAATTAGTATCATTTACTAGATTTTTTTAGAGAGAGAATTGCTTTATTCCAGCATATACTTGGAGAGGTACCTTGTAAGCCAGTTACTGGTAAGCATGAACACTTCCATAAAGCTTGTTTTCAACATCAAGAATTAAACTGTTTGGACCACAATGACACAGACCTAATGAAAGCTTTGTATTCACATATTTTTATGATGAGCTAGTCTGTTATGGGGTCACCTACAAGCACAGTGTCTAAGTCTAGGGTTTACACACATCTTGTTAGAAAAAAATAGGAGTTGCTTGCTTAATTATATTGTTATAGTTCAACCTTAATTGAAATGCAAAGATTAAATTTGTAGAGAACTGCATCTGAAAGTGGCATTGAAAGTTTTAAAATAACTTAAATGAAACTTAAGTTTCAGAACTGTTTCTTTCAACAGTTGGGAAAGCTGTAGGCATTAGCTCTCTCTATAATATTTATGCCTCACTCCCTACCCCTGAAACCTCATAAATGTTTTATAGAAAGCAATGATAATTGGCCTTTTAAACAATGAATCTGCTCCTCTGCTTAATCATCTGGGTTATAAAATTGTCCACATGCATGAAAGAATGCAATGAATGTCAGAGCTGTTGACTTCTAGAACTTCCTTTTCCATGTAGTCGCTCGTTCAATGTTGGCATTGTTTGCTCTTGTTTTGTAAATGGCATTTCATTGCAATGGTTCAGTGCCCATTTTCAGTCTTTCATTGCAGTGTTTTCAGTTAGCTGCATAGAACAATCTGCAGGGCTATTGAAAGGATGCATACTTTATTCTCTCATTCCTAAATTAGGGGATGAATGTGTCACAGAATTTAGGAAACTACTCAGTTTTATATCCAGAAAGTATATGGAGAACAAGTCCTTTGAGTTGTCTAAAATCTGGCTGGTACTTTATTTAAATTAAACAGTGAGTCTGAACATCTGAGTGTTCAGAATTTAGTCAGATTTGTTTGGAAGAAAAATCCATATATTTAAAGCTGAATGAGAACTCAGAGCAGAGTCCCATAATGCATAAAGGAAGACAGGTTACTAGAGCAAAACTGACACGAAGGAATAACAGGATCTTAATCTATGTGAGGGAATGTCTTAACATTCTGCCTGGCAAACTCAAGCTTGCTCTGCTGGTGTTCAGAGCTGGCCAGATGTCACATTGCTGTGGACCAGGCACTGTGCTGATGTGAGCTCAGGCATAGTGCTGCATTATGTGCAGGCTTTCAACCAGTCTTGTAACAGTGCAAAGCTGGAATCTACATAAAGTCTGTCCCAGAGGGGCCAGACAGCTTGTCAGGGAGTGGGGCAGGGGGCAAGTTCCTGCTCTGCACTTCTCCTCAGTGGAAAAAAAAATGAGTCAGTCCCTGATTTACCTGTAAAGCAGATCCCTCATTTATACAATAAATGGAAGAAATTTATTTTAAAAAATGTAAGCAATTAAAACTCAAAACAAGCTAAAAACAACCCTTTTAACAGCAACTATAATTAATCATTGCAAGTAACAAGAGTTGTGATTGTCTCTTCTGATGAAAGTATTTGAATTATCTAGTATTGGAGGTCAAGCATAACTGTGTTACTTGAATAAAGATTTTATTTAGGAAAGTTTTGGGCCATGCTCTGAAATGAGATGAACGACATGATTCCAATGGAATCTCTGGCCTTTTAATAATAGTAGAAAAAAAAAGCTATTCACTGCTAATATTGCAAAAGATCTGTGGAACAGGAAGAATTGGGAAAAGGGAGTATTTTTGATAAAGAGTAAACTACTTTGGAAAAGTTTTAGGGTCCCAAATGTTTAGAAATACAGCTGAACTACTATTACTTGTAATGCTTTCACTGCTTAGTGAGGTTTGTCAGTGATCAAAGTTTACTGAAAAAGCCCTGATAATTGCATTAAGCTGGAATAAATCCAGCTTTGAGATGTGAAGTTTGGTCTTTACACACCTCAGCTTGCACTTTGTGTAGATGCCTCATTTTCCCTTTTTGGAAAATAACCAGGACACAGTTTTGATCCGATGTAGTTTTGAGGCTGGATGTTATCTAAGCTCCTTCCCCATTAGAGGCCCCCTCTGTTTTACACGTCTGAGCCTGCTGCAACTTTTGGAAGTTTAAATTTAACAGAAGGGTGGAACCATGCAGAATGGCACTCAAAATTGTCACCTGACCAGACTGAACTGATGATTCTTACAAAATCAGAATCCTTTAAAGATCTCACGTCATTAAGAAATAATTTTTTCTTCCTATTTCTGTGGATGTGGGTTCTTGTGCCACTGACAGTCATACTAGCTAGGTGTTCCTGCTGCTCATCCTCCCTTGCGCACAAGCAGGAGTGTAATGACAGCAGCCATAAAATTTGTATTTCCATTGGGTACATTTTCACAGTTAAGTGATGTTTGTTCCCCTGTAATTCACGTTTCCTTGCACTTACCAGATTTACTAGTTGGCTTTAAGTTGAGGCTACTTCTTTGCACCCGCATTTCCCTTTCTGCACAGTTCTTTTCAATTTTGAAGTTTCAGTTATAAAGGTGAGCGATAACATGATTCTCTAATGTTCCCTTCTGCTTTATAGCCAACACCACTTATCCATTTGATAGTTGGAAGTGACCTGTTACTTACAACAGGAAGTTTTATACATACTCTGGGAAACAAATCTTTCTTTTATTCCACCAAGCTATAAATTTTAGGCCTTCAGATTCAGCTATTTACAATTCTTACAGCTCTTGTAATGGTCTATACTTTTTACTTCCAATCCAGTTACTTCAATTAACCCAAGGTTTTATTAACACAGGTCCTCTTTGGGAGCCCCCTTAAAGCTCTATGGGTTCAGTTACAAATTTATAATTTATCTCTAGTTTCAAGATATGGTGCTCAAAAAAAAAAAAAAAAAACCAACCTCTGACATGGGTACTCTAATAACTAGAGAGCGGTTTGGAAACTTGCTGTAAGTTCTTACATTAATATCTTTCTCTGCTCTTGCCCTAGCGATGGACTTACGAAGAAGACTTGCAGCTGAAATGGGGAGTGAGGCAGTTTGGAGTGGGTAACTGGGCTAAAATTTTAGTTCATGGTGAATTCAACAACCGAACAAGTGTCATGTTGAAAGACCGGTGGAGAACATTGAGCAAGATAAAACAAAGCTGATTTGGACTACAGGAACCAACTCTTCTTGATCTTTCCATACATGAGGACCTACTCTAGCTTTTTCAGACTGTCAGTGACAACAAATACACACTTTGATCAGGGTCACTATCAAGGTATCTGCTTGTCACTGCAACTCTCCTGCTCATGGGAGACTGGAACAGATGGATGATGGCACTAGCCTGTGTCTCTGGACTGAGATAATTTGGAAGAGATTTCCAGAGTCTTGGGAAACTCATGCTTTCCATTGTCATACTGATGTGAATCTAGTGGCTTGAACTAAACATAGTACAGTGTCCTTTTAAAAGTGAAACCCCTTGAATTCAAGTGTTTTGTCTACCTTTTTTTCTTGGCTAAGGTTTTTGTTTTCCAAGAACCTTACAAGAAAAAGCACCTGTCTGAATTGATCATAATAAAACAAAGCTGTCTGAAATTATTCTCCTCCTTTAAAAGGAAATTTCTTTATTTGTATTTTCATGTATTCTTGAAGTCTGAGATATTAAAATCTGCTTTCTGTTTTAGAGACCTGCTTTCATTACAATAAAATGGTGAAATACAGTTGAAAGGTTTGTTTCACAATGCATTCTTACTGTGGATAAAACCTCAAGCAGATCACCTTCCTCATTCTTGCCTAGAGACACTATGGTTTCTTCCAGAAAGTCCGTGTTGCATGGAGATACTGCCTGTTGTAACAGGAAATTTTGTCGAACTGCATAGCAGGTTCCTATGTTAATCACTGTAGATGAACATTTTTAACTGGTAATATGTGATTTTTTTTTTTTTTTTTTTTTTTTTTAACTCTTAGCCAAGGCCTTAGTCACAAAAGTCTTGTCTAGGTTCATCTGCCAGAAAAGTTACACGCTGTTATTGACATGAAGCTCTGAGGAGACCAATTCCTTAACAATGAACAATGCTGACTAGGTATTGTTGGAGGGCACGAGGCAGAAGCTCTTCTGAGTTCCACAGAAAAAGAAAGGAATTCAGATATTGAATTAAAACCTTTAGAGAAATTAAGATATATTTAACCACCTGGACATGAAGCAGAAATATAAGTGCAAGTTTTAGCTACAGTTTTTTTTATCAAGTAAGCAAGTAAACAGATACGATATACCTTAAATACTTTAGTAATGCTTAGAAAAATAAAAGCCTTTGACTTTTTAAGCCCTAAGACCCAGTTTTGTGGCCTGGCTCCAAGATGTAACAAAAACAGAGCAAGGAAAGTGTTTGTGTTTTAGGAGAAATAGACTCATGTTAGTAAGATAGAGTAATTATGTAGAAGATTGTTTGCATTTTTAAGATGGAACAGAAATTTACATATGTGAATAGATAGGAAATACGCATAGCAATTAAAACCACTTTAGCATGTTAGAACTGAATTTTGATAGGTGTAGTAAGAATGTTTGGAATCATGTTTTTAATTAATTGGTCAATTTATGAATAAAAATCTCCTGTATCAGGGTGAGACCATCCGCACACGATGGAAAAGAAGAAAGAAGATCAGGGCTGCCGACAGCCCTCTGCCATATGAGAGCCGCTGGTCAACAGCAGACACTGCTGGAGCCTTCTCGTCACGGGACCTGATACCAGAGACTCTTAGCATGGACTTCAACAGTTTAGAACTCAGCCTTTGCTCTTCTGCAAATAAAGCCTTATAGCAAACAATGAATGCCTCTGCCTCTTTGAAGAGTCAAGTAATATCAAACCTTGACAAGGCTTCATGAAGGTGGCTGAATGTGAAAACTGCAGTGTAGAGGAAAAGTATTTATACAGTTGCAGTGTAAAAAATTGTCTAGATGACACTGGAGAGGAACAAAGGATCTAAACTTAAATTTGTTTTAGCTCCAAAAATTCATTTTTATTCACCCTTGCTCTTAAATATTGTCAGTAACTCAGTATTCTCAGACTTCAAAATATTTGGCTGGTTCACCACTGAATAGGAGCAGTGCCTGTAGACAGGGCTGTAGTCAGTAAAGATGAAGAACATTGAGAAAAGCAACTACTATGGTTAGAAACATTAGTTCTTTAATTACAAAAGAGAAACATGGAAACATGTTTCTAGTGTTCTAATACAGAGATCAGTCTTTGCACTTTGTATTAAGGCAGAGAGAATTTCCTGAAATGCTTCTGCCAAAGTTCTGACTCGTTTAAAATTTGTTAAGGCTCCAGAAAATGCAGCAGAAATATGCAGATTTCTTGGCATTGGTGTTATTTTTTTTTCATTTTAAAGGAGTTTTAAACTTTTATGTAAAAATAAAACTATGAACCAGGGGACAGGAGCAGTGTTCCAGTTGCCGGATCTTCTTCCAGGTTCCTTGGCACTGAGAGTTGCCAATGGCTTCCCAGTACAAGATTTTATCTCTGAAACGAGACAATAAATGAGAGATTAGAAGAGTAAAAGCTGAGTATTTAGTGTTACTGGGTTGCATTGCATAAAATGTCAGAAGGTTGGATTTGTTTAATGATGTAAGACTTCATTAAAACTCATCTAGCTCTCAAAATGCTTTCTGGAGCAGACACTATATCCCTAAATGGAGTATAGGTATTAAGTAGTATGCATATTAATAAATGTATGGATCAAATAAAAATCAGTTCTATATAACAGATAACTTTCACAGTTACTCGTCTAAAAACCAGGTATATAGGCTTGAGGGGAGTACCAATCCACCACTGTTAAACCTGCAGTCAGATTTGGACTATGGCAGGAAATAAATACCCTTTTATGTAAGAGTGCCCATGGCTGTAAAAAGTCCTCTTCCACTACACAAATTCCATCACTTCTGCACAATAGCGAATAAAGCAAGCAAAGCATTTAACTTTATACCGGAATTACTTCCCAACTGTATCTAGGTTTTAAAAGCAATTTCTGTGAGAACTGAAAAGGGTAAAACCTGAGCTCGACAAACGATTTGAGCCTGTACCATTTTTTAGGTATAATAAATGCAGCTTTTCATGAGATCTGGAGAAGTTGTAGCTCCTGAGCTGGGTGTTTTCTTACCCGCGTGCGTCATGGCCATCTCCGGAGCAGCGCCGCGTGGCCGCGCTCATGGCCGGGGGCTGGCAGGCGACGCACACGGTGTGTCCCTCGCGCAGGTACTGCATCCAGCGCGCGTACGGACGCGTCTCCAAAGCACAGTGCTGGGAAAGGGATTCTGTCCTGAACTCCACGCAGTACCTGCCCGGAAGGAAAAGCGCCAAATTACGAGAGATAAGGCATGAGCGAAGCAGGCACTTTGAATGGACTTACGTATCGTGCGGGTGGTGTTTGTGAAGTGCAAGTAAGGCATCATCATTGCTAACAAATCTCTTTCTGATCCTAACCCTCTCAGTGGACTCCTAAAAACATTATGTAAACTATTTCTCATTCTATGCCCCAGTCCAGTGTTTTATGTATAATCTCAATTTCTGGTAGTGTTCTGTATTCTTAAATTATTTTGAAAAACAGATCTTAGTAACCCATATATTTAATTCTATGCTGCTGAAAGAAAATGAAAAAGAGACTTTAAGAATATCAATGAGTTTTATTGTTCTAGGGAAAATAGCACAGGACAAAGCATTATGAGCATTATAGATCCAGTAATAGCCTAATTTAAACTTCTTTACCATCTCTACTGGTTACTAAACAAAATTTTTTACTGCTTGTGTCAAATATTCTAATAAAAAAAGTGCTCTTGAGATCAATCTCATTCAGCCCACCTTGTTCAGAGACCTACATCTAATTTTTCAGACCTAGGATACATTCAGCTTTTTCTTAGCATCGCTTACTGTTGGCTTTCAAAAGGAGCTATCATCAGATCTGCCATGGTCTCAATGTATAATTCCGGACAATTAACAAGTAATAAAAAACATCTGGAACATGCAAATAAACTGCAAGAGAGAAAACCAGTACAAGCTATATCTTATTGTTTAATTATTGCAAATTTAATTACATTTTTCTCAGTAGCCAGCTGTTTTCTACTGAACAAGGTGACCCACATACATATGATAAACAGATTACCCTGCTGCTTCTTTGTCTGAAGGCCAGAGAGAAGATGCTGCTCGTCTTTTTCTTTCTTTACCATATTCAGAGGTAGTTATGAAAGCGGGAACTGGGGAAAAAAACAGTTATGGCAAAACAGCAAGGCCTAGCTGAGTCACATTTCAATTACTGAAACAGTGGGTGAATGAAACACAGGAGCTTGTGTTTGGCATGCTGGCTCACTTTATTGAAAAAGTGATAAAATGTTGGCAACATCATAAAATGTTGGCAACATCAGACCTCAACCCTATTCCCTACAGCTAAGTTCTCTCTTTACTCAGAAGAAAAATATCTAACAATGCATGCCCATCTAGTCAGTGAGGAAATAGGATGTGCTGCAATCCCACAAGGAGTAGTGTTTCCTGTCTCATACTGAATTTGTGTTCTAACTTCGCACCGAGATAATTTGATACTTGCATCCAACTGAAGGAATGCACATAGTTTAGCTGTTTGCTTAATAGAAATTAAGAAAGGCCAGAGTAGGAAAACAAATTCTTGAATAAATAGCAATATAACATTAGAAAGTTAAGTTCTAAATTATAATTTTAACCAGCTAACTGCAGATAGATTTTTTTGTTGTTGTTCATTGACATCTATAAAATTTATGATGGCCGTGATAGACACAATGTACAGCAGAGAGACGAAACTGAGCATACCATGTTCATGGCCACAGTCCTCCCCCTGGTGAGTCAGGTATTCCAGGCAGCCAGCCTTCTCCTCCAGAGCTGGACACGGTTCCCCACCGTTTTTAGGTTCCTGTTGTACGTAGCGCCTACGGATCCGCAGCCCGGGATGACATTGTTCTGCACAGCCACTCCAATGACTCCACTCCCCCACAACACAGGGAATAGCTGCAAAGCATTATTAAAACTTTATCAGTAGTCAAGACTTCTGTTCTATCCCAATTGCTCTCAAAAGCTTGAGACAATAAAATTATATTTAGAGGCTTTTTGTTGGGTTTGTGGTTTTTTAACTTCCTTTTTCCTAATTTTATTTATATGGGTTTAAATGGTATTACAGGTTTTTGCATACTCAAATCAAAAATTCAAACCAGCCTGCAATGCTTGGCTTCCTATTCCATCCCCTGTCCACAAAGGAACAGCCCCTCATCAAAATCTTTCACTACAGCTGTGATGTTCTTCTGTGCCCTCTTCTGAAACGTACAGCATTAGCCTCAAAGGAGACCAGCTCATGGATTATCTACACCAGACTGGTCTGACCTTCCTTGGCAGCTCCTACACCAGTAGATTTTGTTTAAAAGATGGAGCAGTAGGTAGAAGCATGCTTGACTCCCTTCAGATCAATTTCTAACTCATTTTTCAACGCTGAACTGTATCCACTGCCCCAGCTTTGTTTCCCTGTTATAACACAGGTCCTGCTCATTTCCAACTACAAAACAGTCCACTGAATATTTGAATTTCAGTTCTCATGAATCACAAGCTTCCTCTGAACTTAATCAAAAATTTGGGGGAAAGTACCATTATTTTTAAAGTAAACTTTGAATCATAAGAAACTACATTTCCCTCTGGCAGAGGAAGAAAAGGTTTTGCGGTGTCATTCCCAGAATACAAAAACAGGTGATAGATACATTATTCCTGAGTGAGAAGCGACATAATGCAAAATTCTTCACTTTATTTTTGCATTTAAACAATATGCAATTGTAAAGAACACACAGCCATTTCACATCTCCATGAAACTGCTCTCCTCAGCCTCATCTCCAGGAACACCAAGCCCCTGTTTTTGAAAACTGTATGACCTAAAAATTTTCCCTTTAGCAGTTAGGATGAATACTACAGCTTTTCAAAACCGTACTGCAGGCTGAGCCCTGAGGGGTTGGAGTAGGATGATCTCTGGGTGCTCACTGATGAAACAAACACAACTCCTCCACCTGGGAACTTTAAATCTGCACAGTCTTGGCAGGAAGAACAATGAAAGAGCAGATTAAAAAAAATGTCTCTCACATGGGCATCCATCAAGTGGAAGAATTCTCTGAGGATAAGCAACCATTTCCCTACACGAGTCATCCTCAATTTGTGGCCTACAAGGACGTTTAATCTGATTGGTGATCCATTCCTGGTAGTCTTTTTTTCTTGGAGGCCACCTAGTAGGTGCTCCAGGTTAGAGAATGGTAGAAATACACATTAATATGAATGGGTGGGCTACCTTTCATTGGTTCTGGGTTGTTTTGGGTCATGCTTCTCATTATCTAGTTAAATAAAACTTCTTCATTTCCCATGTGTACTATTTCTCATTAGCTTGTAATGGAATGCTATCACATGCTTTCAGGTTTTTTTTTGCATTTCCCAATTACAATTTAAATCCCCAAGAAGCTTTACAGCTTAACCACTAGTTACATCCTTGTATCAGCAATGAGGGAAAGTGATGGGACCAAACTAGTCTTTCAAGAAAATATTTTATGCCCTCTGGGATTCTGCCAGTACAAGACATTGGGAAGAAAGAGTAGAATGTGAGAACCTCCTTGGGGTTTGTGACTCTTCTCATAAAACACAGAAATGGCAGTGTTTGCTCTGTCATTACATCTCTAATTTCTTGGACTACTACCAATACTATAAAGCAGATAAAACCTCTGAAAGAGGCTACTTGGCAGACGTCCTTACCAATCTCCTAACATTCCCTTCTCCTGTTCTCACCAGTGCACCAGCTGCTCTGACCAAACTCACTCACTTTTGACAGCACCAGGTGCATTGTGGCTGAGGATGCTGCATCCCACGCCCTAAGGAATTCCACTGAAACAGAACCACAGTACTGCCCTGGGTATTGGGCCACCAGTTGTCCGTCCTGTTCAGCAGTCAGTATTCTCTGGTGTTTTTCTTTATCTACTGATAAACATCTTCCCAGACAGCTCCTAAGTATGGTTTGTAGGACAATGCTGCAAAATCACAGAAGAAGCTCCCTTTGCCACATGCAGACACCTGACACTGCACCACCAGGCACTGCCCTCAGACACATCCAGGTACCCCCAAGTACAGGACACAACCTCTATGGCTGTGAAGGCACCACACCGACATGCTGCAGTACAGCCCTCAGACTGCTTCTTACTACAGCTGTGAGCTAGAAAAGAAAACCAGTGATAGTAAAAATGTTTTAGACCCCGTCATGGGATAGCCAGGACAAGTGCTAAAGTCAGTATGGACCTCACAGCCTTTGCCACCTGGCTGCAGGGTCCAAATATAGTCCCTGACCGCCCCTGATTTTATGCTACAAAATCAGACTTCAATGCTGATCACATATCTTACTTCTACCCAAGTATCCAAAGGACAGTAAGCATCTATCCAGCCTGTTTCCTTATCTCTTGATTCTCTTCCAAGCTGGCTGTATGAATGAACCTGCATAAATAAGAATTTCCACAGAACTTGAATCCCATATTAGCACCTTGATATGAAGATGGCATCAAGCCTAACATCACATTTTCCAAGAAGAAACTCACAAAGGGACTGAGTAACTGCATAACAAATAAAACGATGACTTCATGTATTACTGGAATCAAACTAAGCTGACAGTTAAATACCGGTCATCTGCAGAAATACATGGTAATTTTATGGTTATTAAGATTTAGAATAAGAAGGATGAATTATCCTAGTCATGTGGAAAAATAAGAATATTGGGTTGCTAGAATGGAATTTAGGCAGTGGGATAGTAATGCCATTCTTGCAGTCAGTACCCAACAACTTTTAAAGGACAGTAGATCAATTTTGTCCTTGTTGGAAAGATGTCAAATTCCCCAGCATGACAGAGACTGGGTCCATGAGCTGACATAAAAGGAATGGTGCAGTCTCTTGAAACACAAAAAGAAGGATCAGTATCAGGGACCCATAGCTACATCTTTATGGATCCCTCTCTGTGTTGCTATTTGCTCAGCTTAGTTAACACAAGAATGTTAAATGATGATCCACTGAAGCAAAGAGGAGGATGGAAGTAAAAGGAAACTGAAGGACAGGATCTGTTCTCAGGTACCTATCAAAATGTAGAAGCTAACGAGACACTTGGAATTTCAAAAATACACAGAAAAATTACATTGCTCTTTATGAAAGACAGCCTGAGTAGCCGAAACTTTGTTTTTGTCTTCCATATGCAGCACTATGGAAGATCCTTATTTCTGAGCCAAACTCTGTTTATTTCTTTCCCATCTCTGGAAAAAGAAAAATGGAGGGTTGCAGTATTTTCATTGTATAAGGATCTCTGTATTTTCTCAGAGTAACCACTTTGATTCAAATGGTGAGCTGATTCCCTTCTTGGGCTTTCTCAATGGACAGTAGTTCCTATTTAAAATGCAATGTACAAAAATAGTACTTTTTCAAAAACATTCTTCATTTTTTCAAAAAGATTCTTCAGTATTACAACTATAAGGAAGTTTATTTAAAAACTCTTGAACTTGGGTTCAGCAGTCCACAAACTTCTGCTGAGCCATCTATTTATAAAGTACCAAATGTACAATGATTTTTAGGCATGACAGAATTTAACCCTGCTGCTGGCAGCTTTAGGATGTTCATTCTTTCAGTAGCTTCTTTGATTTTTGACCATTGTTTTTGTATGATTCCCAAGATCTCTTGCATCGTATCATCTCTTGATTACTTACGGCACTTTACACTTTCCCCAAAGGATGAAATATCATTTCTGCACGTGCTGGAATCATGAGTTGTGAACAGGCTGACAAACAAGCTGTAGCATAAGAACCATTGATCACCTTTCTTCACATTTCTATTTTAAAGTTTTGAACTCAATAACATTCTAAACAGTGAACTATGCCAGTGAACACCCCCTAGTGTCATTAAACACTTTGATTTTAGCAAGACTCAATGGGGAGACCTCAACATCCAACAGGAACAAAAAAAGACTCAAATTTTCAGCCATACTTGTGGAAATTGATACTAACTTCCACTGGAACTATTTAGAAATTCTGTTTGTACAGAATAGAAGTTAATGACTGCTTGCCATATAGTATATACAATCATGTGCCTTTAAAAAATGGCTTGTAAATTTAGCTTCTGGATGTGTGAGTTCTAGGACCAAAATTCTACCATCCCATGCTACGCCCATCAATGCAAAATATGCTGTCCTCTCCACTTGGGTTGGCTTTGGTGCTTGCACAACTGGGCAGCGAGGAAGTGCAGGGAGTCAAACCAGGCAGAAAGAGGCAATAGAGAAAACATAAATAGCTCCCTGTGTGTTCATCTCCCTGAACTGGGCCACCAAAGACTGGCAAATTCCAGCTCGGGTGCAGGAGAGGCAGCGAGACAGGGAGGCTCCACTGAGACTCCATCTTCCTGACTGGATCTAGGGCATCCACCCCCCACACAGGGTACAAATGTGGGGTGCTTCTATTGTAGACATATAATGCCTTTTGAGGCAATCACCACTGAACCTGAGACAAAAATTACCGTCTTGATAAAAGCAGGGCATCACCAGGTGCCAGAAGTCACCCCAGAAGTCATGCTAATGAAAGTGTTTAACCTAGAACTTCTCAAGCACAATCTTGAAGTGAAGGATTGATCCTTTGTGAAGGATTTCCATTCTGCTTTAATGGCAGCACTGTGCATGTGTATTAGTTCTCTCTTTTCACGCCTGATTAAAAATCATTTGATTAACTGAAAAGATGCAATTTGCTGTGGTTGTATGACAAGCATCTTGTCAGTTGTCCCTCTAATGACTTTCCTGAATGAAAGAACAAGGTATTTTTAAAATGCAAATTTCAAAAATGCTACCTGCTCTTAGGACTTTGTGGTGCATTTTTTTCCCCCTTCTGTTACTCTGAGGAGGTAATTTAGCTGTGGGAGAACTGACCATGTTTCTTCTAGAGACCTGGGGTCATAGTTCTGCTCTGCTGAACTCTTCTGTGCAGTTTTACATCCCTTAGGATGGATCTACACCGTCTGAGAGTTGCACCTCTCCTTTCCAGTCCAGGCAGATGTAAGCCAACTTGGGTCCCAAAGCTATGTGGCTATGTCGGCATGGCACTGAGCCTGCAAAGTACACCCTAATTAGTAGGGCTGTGCAGCAGAGGCTCATGACTTTTTAGCTGTAGCCTGGCATACATCCAGCCAGCTGGGAAGAGACATTAAGCTGACCGAGTACCACTACTGAACCTGCACAGCAAAGTCTGTGCCTTGCATCCCAGGCACAGTGAGGTCGGTCAAATTGTGAAGACTGCAAAAATCACACAGAAGAGACACTGCAAATACCTACAAAGCACATACTCCGTTTGGCAGAGGGCTGGCAGAGGACCCTCTCACACATGCTCCTACACTTAGTTGAAAGCCTTTGCCTTCACAGTAAATTCTTGCGGATTCATGCTCCTAGACAAAACCTCACCGTGGGGTTTTCCCCAATTATTTCACTGATATTTGTTTGTCAGGATGTGGAGGAATCGGCTGAGGAGACACAGGCGGTGCTAAATTAATCTCCCTGCTGTCTCGTAATCGGACATCTCCCCAGCAATCAAATTGTGTTTGGGACCTGCCTGAGTGAAAAGTATGTAACATAACATTTTAGAGGTAAAATAACTTCAGACTGTCACTGTACTACAGCTGATCTCGAAACCTTTTCTCTCTAGTGAGAGAAAATTCTCCGTCTCCCTTCCTGAGCCTGCCGCTACCCTGCCGCTGCCCCAGGCGGGCGCCTGCTCGTGCCCTCGCC
>VWZN01020952.1:10581-43459 GCA_013396955.1 Regulus satrapa | reverse complement strand
CCCTGCCCGGTCGGGCAGCGGCACAGCTGCCGCGGCAAAGCTTCGGGGAGAGGGGGCAGCGGCAGCTAGGGCGGGTACGTGTCCCCGGGGGTGTCCTGCCAGGTGGTGGGTGTGTCCCGTGGGATCCGCACGGCGGGACAGCTGGCGGTGCCTCACACGGAGATGTTCTGTATCAGCATGTCCTGCGCAGCAGGAACCGTGTCCCGCACTGCAGGACTGCCGCAGGTGTGGCCCTGGTAGCGATGTCCCGCGCAGGGATGACCCGCACACAGTGGCTCACACTGCCGTGTCCCACGCTGCAGGGACTTACACAGTGATGAGTTTCAGTGTCCTCCCCGTGGCAGTGTCTCCCGCGTGGCGATGACCCTTACAGCAGTGTCCCCCTCAGCAGTGTCCCACACTCCAGTGACCCCCTCAGCAATGTCTCACGTGGTGATGTCCGCCCCACAGAGCCACCAGTGTCCCGCGCAGTGATGAGGCACCGGGCAGTGTCCTTCACGGCGGTGTCACACAGCCGTGTCCCGCGCAGGGCCGGACAAACAGCATTGCCCTGCACAGCTGCGAACGGCCCAGCCATACCCTGAACGGTGGTGACTCACATCAGTGTCCCTCAGAGCTGTTCCAGAGCCTCCCCAGCCATCTCCACACAGCCCCGTGGGTCGGAAAGACCTGGTGCCACTAGCTGTGGTTTATTGGTACAGGAACTTTCTCATTGTCCCGCACTGCAGTCACAGTGTTTGCGTGCGTTTTTAATTTTCTTTTTTCTTCTTTTTCTTTTTTTCTTTTTTTTTCTTTTTTAATCTGTTTCCAGAACAAACAAAAGAACTTGTACTTGCAGGTGCACAAGAAAAGCGAGGTGGATTCCCAAGTAACTTTTTAAAACCAGAATCTAAACCTCTTGTTACTCAGTTCGCTTCAGTGCTAAGAGGTTTCCAGGATTAATGGAACCTGATAATTTTAGCCAAAAGTCAAACCCCAAAAGTAAGTAGTGAGGTGACTGCAAAAGTATGTTAACTTTGCACATTTCAATTTGCAGATAGCTACAAAAGCAAGAGACATCTGGTCTCCCAAAGCTGCCTACAAGGGGAGGCAAGAGTTGATTATTTTATCTACTACATATGGGTACTTGGACCCCCTGAGACAGCTCAGGCCAGACAGAGTTTAATTTCTTCTAGCCATCAAACATTACTGTTAAAATGTTGTTTAAATCCCTGAGGATTGGGTCTGATCTGTTATCCAGTGTGCCACTAATGAATTTACTGGCATTTTGCCAGCCTAAAACTTGAACCCCTGAATAGCAAATGTTGGGGGAGTTCCTGAGGTGGGTGAGAGGAGAACAAGACGTGCAGCCTGCCTTAGTAAAAGTAGTGTGAGAGAAAGAATGCCTACTTATGTTTTTCTTTCCTTTATTGTATTCCTGTGCTTCAACTGAAAGGCAAAATATTAGCAAATAGTAGTAGAAACTACCTTTGTAGGTGGATAAATTGTATGCAGATGACTTGTGCTGAAAGAATAAGTCAATAAAACTTGGATGAGTCTAGAACAAGTCAGAGGGGCTTTCACTTACTGGATATGTTTACAGAAAAAACAAGAAAATATGTCTGCAATACTCTAGTAAAAGAAAACAGAATACAAATGAAAAAATGTTATAATTTCTACTAGACATAGTAAAGCAGATTCTTCAGAGCAACCAGGAAAAAAAAAAGAATCTTAATTAAAGGAGAGAACAAGCTCACCCAGTTTGTTCCAGTTTGGGTTTTTTCTTTTAGTTAATTCCTTTCTATTAGGAGTAGCACTAGGTAACTAAGGACAAAGAAACACAGTAATGTGTTCTCAGTAGTGACTCAGCATAGAAACCCTTACAGACAATTCCAGCAAAACAGGCAGAGATTTCTTTCCGGTCTGACATCAGATGGTCCACAGAAAATAGGTATTGCACAGTACCTGATGTTGTTTATCTTTTTGTCATGCAAATAACTTTACAAGAAAAGCAGAGATTTAAAATGCACATGTAGGTAAGCTTAGGGAACATGCAGAGTCCTTGTTCTTTCTTGTAAGCCACAGAGGAGCACTGAATGGAGCAGAGGTCGTCGGGCGTCTGTTCCATATGTGCACTTCATGCCAAAACACTTCTTAATCCCAGAGGTGAGGAGAAATCTAAGGGACTGTATTGTAGTCCTCTCAAAAACAGGTGGTGTTGTTGGCTCTGAGGTTTTGAAAACCATGATTGAGTGCAAGTCATCAGCCATTTTTTTTACCATTTCTCCCTATTTTAGCTTTGGAACCTCTAAATTCAGATTCCCAGACTAAAACGTTTAACTGTAGTATTTATTATATGGTAAGAGGGGGAAAGAAACCAAGACTGTGAAATTTTTCAAACATGTATACAGTTCCAATGAGTTTTGTTCCATTGTTTTATTTCCAACCCAAGTGTCCCCATTGCCTTACATGGAGTTCTCCCTGGTTTAAAATACCACAAAGACAAAACTGAGCCAAGTGTATTCCAATAGTAAAATAAAATGAAGACTGGTGTCTGTTATTTACCATGCTTACCAGTATTATTTACCAGGTTTTTATGCTTTCTGTATATAAATAATGTAAATCAGAGCCAAGCTTTTACTCTCCACCCATTCCTGTGGCACACATCTACTCATAATTCTAGGTAGAAGACTCAAAGCACCTGCAAATGGGAAAAGCTTCAGACTGGGTACAAAATATATGTTTGATAATAAAATACCTTTCTTATATTTTCAAGTTGAACTTTCAGCTGCAGTGATTCTGAATACCTGATGTAAGGTCTATTCAATTCAACTTCAAAGTCTTTTTTCAAATATATTATCTGTCAGCCAGCAGCATTCCACATGCCCACACCTCCTCACGAGCAAACTCTCTGGAAGGTCCAAACTTGCACAAATACAGCTAATTTTTCTTTGCTGCTAGGAGGTTAATCCAATGGCATCAAACTGAGAGGACTTCAAAAATCCCGCAGGGTGTTTCTTTTTCTTTCAGACTCATGTTTGCACACAGCTTTATTTATTTGAGAGAAATTCCCTTCCGAAAGCAACCTGCTTCCATTTTATATTGAGACAACATGGTGACTGATATGACTACAAAGACTAAAGGCTGTCTCTATCCTGCTACACAGGGCCATGCTTCCCAAGAGCCCCACAGTCAGCTAAAACTTGATTTTTCATATGAGGCCCTTGTTACCATTGTTCTGAAAAGTAGACTTTCTCCTGATAAGAAATAATCCCTGCTAAGGTGGATAACCAAATCATGGTATTTGCTAGTGTAGCTGACAGCTTAAAGCAGTAGCAACATTTTGAGAGAAATTTGAAGTATTTTGTCTTCGCTAATGATCAACCAGTATAGAAACACAGTAGAGTGATACATAAAAGAGGGTTTCTATAGTTTCATGGCCCATGATATTATACAGAAGCCATGATGCTGTTTTAATGACTAGCTTGAGCTGTTATACATTGAATCACTCCCAAGGGAGCAGGCTGAATACTTGACTGTATTTGGGGGAGGTCGTTTGCTGTGCATCCACTTTGCCTTGGCAGTCCTGTCAGGCACAAGCCTCCCATGGGTCATGGGAGATGCATTGGCTCACTGCGTCTCAATGACAACCATTGATTTTGGTTGGCATTGGTAATGATGCACAAAATTGCTTGAATTGGAGAGGTTAATGGAAATATAGAAGAACTATCTATCAGGATATTTTTAGCTGATTTTTAAAGGCCTTCATCCTGCCTATAAGTTATTGAAGAAATGTCCAAGTAGTGGAATGAACGCAGAGCTGCTGTCGAACTTCCATGCAGAAAAAGTCAGTCAAATCTGTGTGTCCAGCCTAAGCATGTAAGGACTGGAAGACATCCTTTTCTTGTCTTTTCCCCTGAATTTCTCATTTTCAGATTCAGGGAGCCAAAAAGAAATGGAGCACCTGAGCCAGCATGAGGAAGGGGAGGTAACCCAGGGCAGATGCCCAAAAGGCTGCAGGACTGTATCCACCAGCAGCAATTAAAGATAGCTCAGCTGGTGCACATGGTAGAACATTCCCCTTGCTCTGTTGGGCTACAACTACATCTCCTGTCTGAATTAACAGCCTCTGGTTTATGGAATAGCAGTACTGCATTAATAAGTACTTTTTCTTATGTGAGTTTTTATTTCATCCTAATTCTAAATGCTGTATAATCCAGAAGTGTTACTGATGTTCCAATTTTCATTTGTCGTAGTAATTTTGAGAGCACTATTCCCCCAGGGGTCACTCAGGAGGGAACTTGCTGAGTACCTGCATATATTTAAAGAACCAGTGATGTGTTTTTAAACTCCTGATTCTGGAAAGTCAGCCTGTTATTCAGACAAGCTGTTCTGGCTCTTCAGGCCAAATAGGACACTTGTGCTTTCAAAGGCTTTGCTGAGATGTGAAGGCATCTATTCATTATGTGTGAGGAACACAGTCCACTTGACTCCTGTTTGTTAGCTATCTTCCTGCAGGGTTTACCAGGTAGTTTTACATTTTAAAGGTGCATGACCAGCCAGGGTAATAGAGGGTGGCAGTTTAACACTTTCCTAAACAGAACTGCCTCTTACAAAATAAGCATCCCAGGATGTTATTCCAAACATTTTCCTACTTCCCCCACTTTGGGGGTATTTTCCTTAGTATTCACAGACCTCTTCTTTTCTGCAGTCATGACTAAATCAATTTTTTTCTTTCCTGACGTAGGAATAGTTGTTACTATTTTAAAGACAGGACAAAAAGATACTGAGATAAGGGCACCTATCCAGCAAAACACTTAAGCACTTGCGTAACCCAAGGCACATAATAACACCACCACAGGACTGTTCACTTGGGCCATATTGTGCAATCTTGAAGGATTTACTGAGCCGGGGCCTCCAGGTGTGCTGGAGGGCTTCGAGGCTCAGCTCCCTCACCCTGGGCTGCATGCTGCAGCCACCAGCCTCTCCGTGCACTGCCTCTGAGCAGCCACGTTGTTCTGCAAGAGCAAACATTAGCCCTGATTTGTGCCCAGTCAGATACTTTTTCACCAGCATATAAAGCCAGAGATGTGAATAGCTCATCCTCAAATTCATTATTAAAATTAATGAAAAAAAAAAAAAAAACTAAGATTGTTTTTTTCTCCTTACATCTAGATCAGATTTTTCCTGCTGTTTGAAACTATAATCAGTATTAGCATAGTCCAAAACTCAGTCAGTTTCTTTCTTTCTCAATTATCACATCCAGAAGCAAACATTCTTCATCTTGGAGTTATTGGATGATTTTGATGATGGTGCATTTTGCAGAGAAGAATGCAGCTCCCCCTCCTGCAGCTGATGAGCACACTCTGCAAGCAGGAATAAACACATTTCTGTCAATGAATAAAACAGGAATAACTATGAGTTTATGAAATTAGGGCACTGAACTGTTGAAAGAAAGAGTAATTTTTTTCTTATCATAATCTTTTGAGAACCTCTGCCAATCTTTCCACTGGACTGATGAAAAGATGGATTCTGCTGACTTGAATAATTTGAGAGTAAATGATGATTCTGGTGTGCACTGGCTGGCAGAGGGAACTGTTTATATAATTCTGCACTTGTTAATAACCCTCTTCATAGCTAGAAATGGTGCCAGGAAAGCTGCTGGCTATGTAAAAATGCTCTCCCATTTCCTTGCCTTTATTGTTTTCTGTCACAGCTTGTTTTTCTTTAATTAGTAAGTGAACTATTTTTAGTGTCTGGAGACAAAAATGTATTGTTCAGACTAAAATGAGGCCAGGTACCATGAAAATATTTTCACCAAAAAATATTTGGAGCCAGTTTATCTTTGGCTGTGTGCAGTGAAAGTTTGCCTGCTTAGTCCAGTTAGTTACAGCCAGGTCACTTCAAGTAAATGAATGTAGTTGTGTCAGTGCACAGGGCATGTTTTGGCTCTCATGCTGCAGAGAAATACCACACACAGCTAGAATCTGTAGCATCTAGATATTCTGAATTATTATTGTCAATACAAATTCCATGCATATCTTGTTGAGCAAATGAAACTTTTCAGTCAGATGATGACTTATGCAAATGTGACTTTTGCTAAGGCACCTCATTGTAACTCATCTAATCTTCTCTAAGAGATCCTAAAGTCCCTGCATTGTGGGCAGACTAGCTGCACTGAGTTCTACAGGTGTGTGTACACCTGTGTGAACCATGCAGGTAAAGGTGCAGCGAGCGTTTGTGCCCCACTAATTCAGCCTGGAAGAAATAGACAAAGCTTTTCTATATGCAACAGTCTCAGCTGAGAGACAAAATGTGAAGCCCAGCCATACCAGTTCCCTTCAGAATTTCAAATCAATCTCAGTCTTGACCATTTTCTTCATGGTTGCCCAAAGCGCAGTCCCACACTATACAACCATTACATTCCTCTAATGTGACAAGGTAGAGCTTATCTGTTTGGAAGTATTATCCATAATCAGAATCTGAGGAGAAATCCACAGGAAATTAAGAGTTCTTCCAGAGAACCAAGTGTCTCCTATATGCCAAATACTACTTTGATTTTGCCTAATTAAAAAGAAGCATATATATTTACCAAAAAGACCCACAAAATCTACCAAAATAAGTTACTCCAATGTACACACTTGCACGTCTTTAAAGAGAAAACAAAACCAAACAAACAACAAACTATTAATCATATTTCTAAACACACCTGTGAAAGTTTATCCAACACTAGGATGACCAGAAAAGCAAGACATGTCAAATTTAGAATCTGTCCTAGTCACATATATGAAATGGGCCCTGATAGTATTTTCATTAAAAACCCTCCAAGTATTTCAGAAAGAGACAAAAGGTATCTCCAGTCATCTGTCATCAGTGCAATGCAGGCTTTTAGCACTTCACTAGATAATTCCCTTGCAGAGGCAGATGACTTACAGTTAAAGTAGCTCTACTTTACAAGCAGCAGACATTTTCAACATTTTTCAGGTTGAATCCCTAAAATATTCCATTAGATGCACTGACCTCTGCAGAAAGAGTTTTATTTTAGAGACCAGAAATAATGGAGATGTCACCAGATCCTACAATAATCCCAGTAGTTGTGTTTTCATGTGTTCAGCTGTGTTTTCAGCCTCCCATCCTTGGAGGGGATGCCATCAGCATAACTACCAAACCTGCTGCAATACACTGATGACCTTCAGCCAAAATGGGGCAGGGGGAAGAGAGGGTGAGGGGATGAGCCTCAGAGCTTGGCTTGGCTGGAGGATCTGCTTTGGATCTACCACAGCCAAGTCTGCTCTTTCAGTACCACAGGAGTAGAGTATACTTTTCAACCTTAAAGTACCAGGGCTGGGACTTGAAGGTCTCAGGGGATGTTTAGGTGCTTCATCAGTAGAGAGAAGCCGAGAAATAACAAAGTTAGTCCAATTTTTACCAATTTTTCCTTGTGCTCAAACCTGTCTTGATAGAAATAGCCTTTGACTAAGCTTCCACAGAACCACAGTATGTGAATGTGGTAAAAAATTAGCCTCATCAGCCAAAAACCAGTTAGCCTTGCAGACTTGCATCAAGACGAAGATCTAGTCTAGGAAGATCCCTCCATTACCACTAATACTTCAAGGTTTCTTCCAGGAAATTCCCTGCAGGTGTCCTTGGCACAGCATCACCTATTAAACTGCCTCCTATCACCTTCTCCACTTGGCTGCTCCTGGCTATGGTGTGTCCAGGCACTGCCTCTACAGCCATGGGCACTCACTGCCCTTGCAGCACCTGCTGGGTCTGTGACATGTGGGCAATTCAGCTGGAGGCAGCCAGCTGCCTTGGGAAAATTTTTTCTGCAGAGACCCTGAATGACTTCTCAGCTGGTACACTCCCATCTCCTTCTTTGAAGGCTTGCTTTGAAGTCCTTGCAGGGGTAAGTGCCTCTCCTGGACTCACAGGGACGTAAAGGGCCTGAGAGTGCATTAGTGTTTTCTTAGCACTTACCTCACTGAGAGGACTATTCTGTGCTTCCTTCTTTGGGGCTATATCCTTATTTATAGAAATACTGGCTTGGAGTGCAGGCAGGGGCACTGATCACAGAATGAAAAGTCCCTCTTGCCACAATGTAAATATTCTTGAGTGCTTTGCAGGTCCACTCACAAAACCTCGTGCATCGTTTTAAAGACAAATAATGTATGATTTCAATAAGAGGTCAATCCCAAGTCTCATCTGGCATCACTCCACATAATTTACATGGAAATAAGTTATTTTACACAGAGGTCTGCCTTTCCATGTTTTACCTAATTCACATGCTCAGAAATTTTTTGAGTGTTCTGCACTTCATAAAATAGCCTTAAATTAATCTGGGTTTCTTCTTGATGTGTAATACCTCTCCTTTTTTTCAAAAGGCTTTTTTGAATTAAAGTATTTTGGGGGAGACTTCTTCCCAAATGTCAGCAGGAAGAGGTGAGGAACTAAAAGTGCCAACTAGGGACAAGAGTGAGAAACGGTCTTTTTCTACTGAGGTGTTGGATTTGGCTCCAATTCAAGCTCTGAACTCAGGATCAGTTCATGTATTTTTGCTCTTACTTCAGTAATAACAGCACCAAGCCTGGCCTGGTGTAGACACAGCCTGGGTACATCTTTGTCACTTAAAATGGAGATTACCCAGAGTGTACAGAAGGTTCATAAAATATCGAACAGTGCTAAAGAGCACAAGCAGTTATGCAGCCTGAGCCGAATTCTTCCAAGACAAAGTTACAATTGTGTCATTTTTGAAACTTTTTCTTTATATCCCACAGCAGCAGTATGGCTAGACTTTACATTCTGTTGGGCTGAACGTATGATAAGGGCAGATAGAGCACTGAAGTCAAGAGGAGTCAGCTCAGCTTTGCCTGTGGCAGATAAAGCAGAACAGCCAGTGCCTACAAGTGTGAGGGCTTTTCCCACCCAGGAGAAGGGCCATTCACTTAGCTATGGCCCTGAATTTATCTCAGTATCCCTGAGTTTAAATGTACATATCATACGTGTAACTGAATAATATATTAAAAAGTTAAACTGAATAAGATATAAAAAGTTTATTAATTTTAGGGCTACATTGAGTCTTGATTTGTTTGTATCTTTCTCTTACATGTCTGATTTTGCTATCTAGTTTGAATATGTGAGTACTATGTGAGTTCCATTTCTGTCTCTCTCCGGTATTTGCTTAGCTACAAAGCAGAGGTCTCCAGGGCAGAGGATGCCTGCAGTTAGGCCTCTCTGTCTGAAACATGTTTATCAATTCTTTGTACAATTATCTGTGCAGTAATTTGATTGTAGACCAGCAAAACATGTCTACAAATTTGCTGTTGAAACTTTTTACATCGTTTTTGTGTTCAGGTAGAGCTATGTCCATGGAGAGCTAAACTAGATATACTGCACTTAGTGCAGAGAAGCTTGTATCTCAGAAAGCAGAGCAATTTCTTTCCTCAAGGGATCACATTCCAGCTTTATCCACCACTCATAAAACTAGCAAAACTGTCCTCCTGCTGACTGAATGTATATCAATACAGAATGGGCCACCAGCAATCTGATAGTGAATTAAAATTAAATTGAACAATTCAAATTTCTAGGCTTTTATACATACAAACTTCATTAGATCCAATGAGAATATAGTGTAGATACTCTTTGGTGTGACTTTTGAAGATCCTAAACCTACATTAACTAGGCTACCCATTCATAACTATTCTTTCTGGCAGAAAATATCAGTCTCAGAGACATCTTTTTGTTCACCCAAAACAATCAAAAATACTGCANAAAAAAAAAAAAAAAGCCCTACACCCATTTTGAATGCCTTCAGATTTGCAGCATTAGGAAAGCGTTTGACAGCACCAAGTGCTTAATCTACAAAGGGATTATAGCTATCTTCCCAGCATGCACACATCATTAATGTTAATGGGAACTGCACCTCCAAGACTCACCCTAAAAGGCAGGCTGTAAATTGCATCCCAGTCAGATAATTAAAATCATGGTAGAAAGGCAGCAAGTTCCAACAAACATTTTCTCCCAGGGTAAGTGATCTGAGTATTTGGAATTCAAAAATATAATTATCAGTTTGCCTGAGAAAGGTAATGCATCAGTTTTACAAAAAAGCTCACACGTAATGGCTTTTTCCAACTTGGGTTGAATATTAGCTGGTAATTTTTTTTCTATGTTTCTTAGCCTTCTTGGTTTTTTTCTTACGTTTCTGTAATCTTAATTGACCTGAAGTTCAACACTGGGCTATGTTTGCAATCATTATTGTATCAGGATTGCCAGTTCTCATTTCTATTTCTCACATGCTAACTACTGGGAAAGATTATCAGAACTGCTAGCAGAATTACATCTTTTTTCTCTCATATTTATTTTTTCTCAGGCTTAACAGAAAAGCATGTTCCATGACTAGGTGCAATTTCTGGAATAGTGTATGTCAAAATTAACTGTCTTCTAAAATTTTAGGGGCATCATCTGATTAAGTACAAAACTGATCTGTCTCATTTTCTTATTCTGCAAAGATTGATGATGAAGGTAAAGTTAGGAATGAAATAAAAATAATAATCTAATAGCCCATTAGGTCCAAATTACAGTTTCAGAAGGAAAAAACCTAGAGCCTCTACACTCCTTGTGATGTCCCATATGTTATCCAGTTTCGAGATGAGTGTTTGCCCATGGGGACAAGTAAGATGTGGGAATGGTTTTCCTAATCCACAGAGGTTTTAGAGTTTCTGGTTTCAGTTGATCTAAGATGTTCATACAGCGGCTCAGAGCTTATCCAGTAACCTTTGAATCTCCACCACTGACATCAAGAGACTTCAGATTCAGTCTTCACCATTGCCTTTTCTTGGCCTCAGAGAAAAAAAATCTCCCAGCACATTCCTGTGCATACATGTTTAAATGTGTGCGTGAGATGAGTGCTTTAGCACAGTATATAAAATGCTTTGACCTAAACAGGACTTGATTGTATATGGGGAAAAGAAAATCAGTTTGGGGCTTTGGAAGTTATGCCACAGGCAACGTCTGTGCTGCAAAACACAAGGCCTTAAGAAAATTTTGCCACAGTTTTTCTAGAGATTAAAAAGCACAATTTCTTCAAGTAGCTATTTTCAGCAAGCATTTCTGCAAACTTTTAAAGGAAAAAAAGGACTTTCTTTGTTTTGTTATTTGGTTTCTTGACCTCCTTACAAAGCAATACACATTCTCTTTGGAACTTTCTTCATAAAACAAGTGGTGAGCACTTGGCTGAAACAGATGTTTATTTGTTTAAAGAATAGGATTTACTGTACACAAAAAAAGACCCCAGATTAATCACTTGTACTACGCTATTGAAATCAACAGGCACTCAGTGAGGAATTCAATCAAAAAGAATGACAAAAATGGTGTTCAACTTCTTGATACATCACCAGATTTAAAAGTGTAAATCCAATACAGCCCTGCCAGTTCAGTTAAAGCAGTGGGATTAAACTGATCCCCTGAATGAATAATATATGGCTTTGTGGAGGACACAGAGAAAACACAGCACAAGGCAATGCCAACTTCTAGTCATGCCCTAAGGCAAGGGGACAGCGTGTTTGTTAATAGGGCTGAATTATTATCACTGGTAAAAATGAAGCTGCCAACCAGCAGAGAACCTCAGGTCCATAGCGCTGCTGCTGCAGTGTCAGGGAAAGATCTCTGCAACGGCTGATGCAGTGTTGGAGAGTCTGAAGAGCCTGAAGGCTGACTAAAAAGGAAGCTATGCAGCTCCCTGGAGTGGTTTGTCAAGCCATATCACACTTTGGGTGGCTCTACAGGATTTCTATGCTAGGGAGAATACTGTAAATGGCCTTTGTCTGTGAGTCAGTCCAAGTTAATAAGGGCTTTTATGAATGTTGCAACTGTGTGTGCAAACGCTTTGTACAACATTCATGAAAGTGTGAGCTACAGAAATGCCTACTTACCATTTAGACCGCAAGATGAAGTGACTTCCAACAGATCTTCACGTTCAAAAGAATACAGGCAAAAACAAGCAGCATTTTTCTCTTACTCATGGACCCAGACATCATCTTCCAGTTCTGCACAGCACTTGTGTTCCCACCACTATCACCCAGCAAGTGACCCAAATGACCTCACAGCCCTGGGAGCCATCTTCTTCATGTCTCTGGTGCCACCTGTCCCTCCAACATCCTGCCCAGAACATATGCTCCCCCTCTTCTCCAGCTCTAAGGCTTCATGCGATCCCTTCTTTTTTCTGAACTGAATCTCTGGGGAAGAACAGACACATTCTTCACAGTTACAGTGGTGAAACAGTGGAATTGATTGTCCAAAGAGGCTGTGGTGTCACCACCATCTTTGGAGATACACGAAATTAGTTTGGACAAGACGTCAGGCAACTTGATGTAATTTTGTAGTTGGCCATGCTTGGGGCTAGATCTCTGGATGTCCTATTAGACTAGTATTACTTTATAATTTAGGAATTGAGGAGTATCCCTTTCACAGCTTGTGAAGCAGCTACTCACCTTAACTGTATTCTCAATTTCAGACTCATCAGAAAACTCAGTCAAAAGAATGGTGTTTACATCTTGCTTGGCCTTGCCCAGTACACACTGAGGGTTTACAGGGAGTAAATTGAGATATTTAGACTTCACCCCCATTACTCCTTTGGACTGCATACTGTATGGAGAGAAACAGGCAAAGCAGGGAGGCAGGAGCCTGCTATACAGTGAGAAAGGGAAGAAACTACTGATACAACATATTTCCTTTCCATGTTCTCTATGTATTAAGCTAGTAAAGGATTTGTCTTAGAAGGGATTTGAATTGCTCCATTTTTAATCAAGTGTATGATTTCTTTCTGATGAGAAAAAAAAACCAAACCAAAAAACCAAGCAGTTGTTTTCCCTCTAGTAATTCTGAACTGCTGTCTATTTCATTGCTCACAGCAAACAATTGTATATCAGGACCTGACAAGTCACTTACAGTATACAGTTAATTTTGACTTCACTGCCCCCATTTTGTTCCTGGCAAAGCGGCAAAGTAAAAGACACAGTGCTACACATTAGGCATTTCCTTGCACTAATAGATCAATGCCTTCATGTGTTCCACCAAAGAGTGTCATGCTATATTGTGGAGTTTTCTTCATCCTTAAATTTTTAAAGGACAGATTTGTTTTGTTTTGTTTGGTCTTAAGCAACACTGTGGGGAATTTTCTCTGGGATATGGAAACTCTTAATGACTTAAGATTTTTAGTGAAGTATATTCAACTCCCTGCTACAGTAAGTAACAAAACCGTGTGTTGGCAGCTATTTCAGTCTGTTACTTTGATTCCTAATAGAAATCATGTCTTTAGCATAAAATTAATTTGATTTAGGCAAGGGAAAATAAAACAAAGAACAAATGATTACCTAAAATCTCATAGATATAAATGAAAATTTGAAGTCTGCACTCTGGTAGTATGAAAACAACTTTTTATCATGATTACATTAATTTTTACTACAGTAGTACAAAGTAGTCATAAGGAAGAAAAATTAATGCAGCCCTTGGGCTTTCTGCTTAGCGCATGGTGGAGGGATTTGCACCTGCAGAAAGCAGACAGAATACTCTACAAATGGAGAAATATCAGTTCACCTGTCCTGGGTTTGGAGCTCAGTTTGCACAGTTTGGAAGAGTTTCCTAATGTGCAAGGTAGTGAAAAGGCAGCAAAGGCAGATCTTGTTACCCTGAACAAACTCTTAATGTAGATGTCCTATTTAAAGAATAGCTTGAGATTTTTCTAAGACCATGCTTCTGTGGAAAGGGTAATCCTGCCTTTCCATTGCCACTGCTCTCCCTGTGTCTGCTGTCTGCTCTTTGGGATGAACAGAGAGCCAAGTCAGCTTACTGATTCAGCTAAATGTTTGTTGGTTTGTTTGGGTTTGTTTTTTTTTTTGTTTTTTTTTTTTAATGGCTATTTTCAGGCAGCTTTGCAAGCAGATCCAAGAGTTCTGAGATTGCATAATAGCCAGTGTTAATGAAAAAGATGTGGTAGGCACAGAACTGAAACACAGATGATTGCACAGGAATTTCTGATGGCAATATGGCCTTGAACTGGATGAAGAAACCACCTTGAAAAAGCATATTGTGATGCTGAATATGACTTGGCACTAGCATTGCCATAAAGTTTTAAAAAATAATGAGTATACAGCTTTATATACTGTTCATCATGGTGACATATTTAGCCTTAAACTTATACTGTTATTATATCCCTTACCCAAAACTCACTTCAACTTCTATTAAATATTTGAGTTAGTTTGATAAATTCAGCTTTTGTTAAAAATAAACAGAAGCACAGTATTTAGTATAACTTTCCAATATTTCACAACAAGGCAAGTAGCAGAAATTAATATTGGTAAGTAGGAAATAATGTTTAAAAAAAATATCTGTGTCTGTCTGCCAGCTTCTAGAGAGCTACAGGTTTATCAAGATGAAGAATATCTGAATTTCAATTTGGTAGCAGAGTACCCTCTCTTCCCTTGAAGAACTCCTTAAGTGAGCCAACTATTTCAACACTGGAGTCAGTGAGAGCTGATTTTACAATTTGACTTCACTGGAACTCTGAGCAGACCTTTTACAAGATACTCGTCTTTCATTTCAGGGGAAAAGCTGACTGGGCAAGACTGTTTCCTGCTGGTTTATCACTTTTTGCACCAGAAGTATAGTTTTGGCATTTTTCCTTTCAGCTTCAATGGAAATGAAGAAGAAACTTGACTGAGGTGTTGCCAGCTCTTACAATTTCATCACAAGTCTCACTACTTATGTGTTTTCTTAAAGCCTGAAGATTCTGGCTGAAAGAAAACTAAAACTTTTCTATTTCATGGAACTCTCCCCTTGCATTCAAAGCAAAGCTTCTGTCTTTTTTACTTGCAGACAAAGTATGAAGAATGTGAGAATATTTGAGTTTCAGGGCTGAAAAGTCCCAAGTCAGCTATGAATAACCCACTATTCTTTTTCTTCTTCATGACTTTTACACCATTTAAAGGCTATGGGGATTATATTCTTGTTTTCTTTAAGTTTACCGCTGGCAGCACTGCAAATGTAGCAGAAAAAACATAGGCATCTTTTATCAGTTTTCAGTGTGACCTATCAACTTGAAAAAAAGTAGGACTGGGACTTACAGTGCTGACTCCAAGCTAGTAAAAATGAAAGGAAATGGTGAAGATGAATGAAATTGGTTTTCTGTCAAGGGAAACGTGATGTTTAAGTAATACCCAAGCTGTTGATATTTTTAGTTTATTTCAGTTCAAAATTTTTTAACACTAGGTCATCAAGGTTGGTAATCTATAAATACTACAAGGAGGTTTTTAGAAAGTATTAGCTTTACAGAAATTAAATCTTGCTGTTTGTGCTGTCAAAGATAGATACGTCATATGATAGCAAAATTTCCATATTTAATTAATCATCTGGAAATATAATGTGTAACAATGTATAGAAATAAAAGAGAATCCTGTCCTACCTGTGGCATACTTAGTCACTGAAATATTAATATTGGGAGGAAATCCTCAGATTTTTAAAAATTAGTATTTTAGATTTATTTATTGTTATCAAAGACAATGTGTTGTTCACAGGATCCTTAGCATTCAGGTTTTAACAACTGAATCACACTCAAGAGAGGTACAAGCACAAACCAAAAGTGAAAAACCAATATTTTGAACATTATTGACTGTTATTTCCCCCATTAGTTTCACCTGTTTATAGAGCGATTCACAGCCTGGCAAAGAAATAAAGGTTTCCTGTCTTTAAGTATTCCCCATAACTTATGCAGCACAAAAATAAAATCCAAGCAGCAATTAATTTTTCTTGTAAATAAACTGTTGTTGGAGCACTTTTCATGTCTGTCATAAGACAGGTTTTTGCTGCCACTTAATTCATACTAAATTAACACAAAGAAAGGTAAATGGCAAGTTATGCAACCAAGCTAAAACTTATTAATCAAATGCTTTTTTTTTTTTTTTTTTGTTTCTACAAAGTAAAAATCACCAGAAAAAGTAGTACATGTTCATGGTTTTGTATTATTTGTTTAATTCAGGGTCTTTAACTCAGACATAAATATGAAACTCAACACACACAGTATCAGCCCAAAAGAAAATTTATTCAGTTTATGAAACTGAATATGTCCATTGAAATGAAAACTTTGTCATTGAAATTGTGATCCTGTTGTGATTTCAGATTTTTAGCCTTTAAAAATCAAGAACTGAAAATGTGAATCACTCAGGCTTGACTCCACCTGCTTTGTTCTGACATGGTTTGGGTCTATAAAAAAAGATTTTCCAGGGGAACAAGATGGCCTAGTTCTCTCAAACAGAAAATGGCACAAGCCACATCTGCAGGATGCAGTTCTGCCCTCTCTATGGTCCTAGAACCTGCTTTTACTTCCTGCATTATCCCCACCTCTGCACCACCCCAAAATCTCTTGAAATTACAGTAGCAAGTCCTGATCCCACTGCCCAAGTCCATTGATAACAATCCACATGCATCGCTCATCCACCATGTTAAAAGGACCATTTCCACTGGAAGGCAGGGGTAATAGAAATCTTGGTCCAGGACTTTTGAGGAATGTATTAATTTATAAATAAAGCACAGCAGGACTTACAGTCAGTCATAAATGAAATCTGGTGCAGCATGAGTGAAGAAGAGCAGTGATAGGAAAGCTTCAACCAGCTCTCCTTTCATCCCACTCTGGCCTGAGTGAAATCCTGGGAAGGCTCTCAAGCAGCAAGGCCAGCCATTGCTCCCTGATTGCAGAGGGACTGCTTCTCTCAGTCCTAGCCTACCCATCCCCAGCTGCCAAAAACCTCCTCCCCTGCCTCTCCCTCCTCCAGCTGCTTTTGTCCTCTGTAGCAGCACAGAGTTCAGTGAGGACATCCACCTGAGGCTCTTCCGATGGCTCACTGGCCCAGCCAGATTTCTGTTCCTCCCTTTATAAGGGATGTCTTTCTCTACCCTGCTTTTCCTCTCTTCTGCCCTTTTCCTTTTGCCACACATGCCATGTAAGTGTAGAGGTACAGGAGGGTGACTGGTATTTTTGTGTGACAGAAAGACTTCTTGGGAAGGTGGGAGATTAAGAAAGAAACCTTGTTCCTGTAGTTTCTCAAAAAATATTTACTTAGTTGCAGGGTCTGAAACCTCTTCTTATATCTCTCCCCACAAAAGCTTCATTAGGGTCCACCAGCCCAGAAACAGCATGGATCTGCTTCAGCATTTTAGCTCCACCTTCCTGCCTCAACACAGCGTTTCAGAACATGTTCCGTTCTCATTGGCTTTTTAGAGTTTTCTTAGAGGCAATAAACTGAATTGGATTTCCTCCTACAGGAGAATCAATCAAACCTGCATTTTTGAGCACTCTGGAGCCTGCAGAACTGGAACATGTAGAACAAAATATGTCTTACTTTCCTGGGAGGTCAGTATCTCTTGTTTCCATGGGCTGGGCATATCTCTGAGACTAACAGGATTTGTGCCCTGTCCTGCAGGGTGTGCAATATCATTTGGTCCAACACTGCCTGTACTTTGTTTTTATTGAAGATCAGAATGGGATTCATATAAATAAACTATATTTTGTTTAGCCTTCTTGGAACAGGTGCTCATGAAAGAGTAGAGGTTTTCATAACATTTACTCAAAATATTTATTTAAACTTTGGAGGCCCTCAGCACATACAGTTTTACTGTTAACATTTCACAGACATTATCTGTAGATCAACTATGTTAATTTTATCAGTTCACACCATATGTGGTATGATATTGGGGCTTTTTCAGGCTGTTTCCTATTTTTCTGTATTTTCCTCACTGGTAAAGTCAAGTAATTTTATTTCTATGGTTGCCTCCACTAAAAGATCTGGGTTTTTATTAATTGTTTTGTCCATACAAGGAAATGTTGAAGGATTTAATTCTGAGACCAAAAATAGAGGCAAGGAAAAAGGGTGCCAAAGTTGTGGCCAACTTTTTCCTTCATTCCATTTATATTGCTATCCCCTTAAATGTATGAGAAGAGTTATGCAACTCTTTTGATTAAGCTTCATAAACCAGATTCAGGAGCCTGTGCTGTTAACTCTAGACTTCCATTAGTATAAAGGAATTTGGAGCTGAGAGTTCATGTTGTAAATAACATATGACCTTTATATGAAAAGAATCCAGTGTGATCCATGCTCGAAAAGTCTGCAAATGAGATTCCAGACCACTTCTTGAAATACATTTTTGTGTGCCAATAATGTTGCTATTTCTCTGCTGAATAGCAATTAACATCTTTTTTCCAACCTTATTCTGGCTTTTTTTTTGTGTGTGTGTGTGCCAGTGTCCTGGACCTGGTTGATATGCATGAATCCTCTTAGTCCAGAGGCAAATACCTTTCAGCAACAATGAATGGCTCCTTCAAGGATTAGAAATGGGCAAAACATTCCCACTGTGTTTGATTCTAGTGCAGCAGACCTTTGGAAAGAAGTGCTTAGTCCAGCTAAGAGTGGATCTCACAATAGCCCACTTTCTTTCCAGCAGGTTTCTGGCGTGTTTTCCATAGCCCTAGTCCTTCCTAGGGCATCACAGGGGACCAATGTCTGCTTCCTCGTCAAAATAAATCCATTTCTGTATTGCTCTGCCAGCAGCAGAAGGCTTCTCCAATATCTTGAAAGTCAGTTTAGAAAGCTTAGAATTAAAGTGTCAAAACACACTTCTAAATGTTTGAAAATGACAAGGAAACACAGAGGGTTTCCCAGCTGCAGTTCTAAATTCACTTTCATGGGATAGTCCTGATGGACTTTGGCCAAGCTGAAGCTGATGGCCAAATCAAAAAACTATGGCTAGAGAATTAGAAATTTTGTTGCCATAAATTCTTGAATATCTTGCATTGACACTGCATTAAATTTTAATTACATTTTCATTTACCAGTAGGCATATGCTTCTGCCAATTTTGATTTGAAAATAAAAAAGTGGGGAGAAATATTCCAGATGTTTCAGACAGAGGCGTTAAATGTTAAAATGTATTTTTCCAGCATTAGACAGTAACACAAATAACTGAGAATAACATTTCTGACAACTTCAAGATATATTTTGGTGAGACAGTTTGACAAAGAGATGGAGATTTTTCTTTGAAAAACTACAAGTATGTTTGAAGAGAGAGTGAAACCTTCAATAAATTTAGTACCTGTAAGATCTGAGAAAATCAGAAGATGAATAGAAAGACCAAAATAAATCCCCTTAACAAGGAAAGGTAGTTTCAACATAGGTGTTTCTACTCTGGTGCAGCATCCATTTGATCAATGCACCCCGCTACTTCTTGTTCAGTTAAAGAGGATAACAAAGGAGCTGATTATACTGCAGTGAGGAGAGGGGGCTGAGAGAACGAAGACATGTAACATATGAATCTATAGGAAACTAAGCTTTATTTGTTCAGCTACACATAAAATATTTTTTGTTTGCAATATGTTTGGGTTATTACTTGTGCAGATAGGTTTAATGATTCCCTTCTAATTTATTTGTTGAAGTGTGTTGAGGGATTCATTCAGTGCTAATAAAAATACTGCAATACAGCAGTATTTTTGCTGCCAAAATACTTATCTGAAAAGGTCTTTCCAGTTGCTTTCAGGTAGAATAAGTGTCAGCAAAGACAAAGATTTAGCTATTACTCAGTAAAGTAGTGCTTAAAAGTTATCCTGAAATGCAATATTGAAAGGTGTTTGAATTGAGTTATGCTGTTACTGCTCAAATAAACATTTTGAATGCCTTCAAACACTTTCATGTCCTGCACTTAAAACTGCCTACAATTAAGCAAAATTTGTACTGATTTCAGGTAGAGCAAGAGTTGGTCTAGTTCACTGACAGATTTACACTTCTGGGTATGGAATACTGCAAGCAGTGAAATATCCTTCCTGCAGGAAGGAGTAGGAGGCTGCAGTGGTGTGTTTAGAGGAGGTTAAATGCTGATGAACTGGGGCACCTTTATTCTACTGTGTCTAATCTGTATTAACTGGGAGTTCCTTGCTGTTCAGCAGGCGGCCATTTGGCCCACATTATGTGAATCCCAGATTCACAGAATATTCTGAGTTGGAAGGGACCCACAAGGATAAAGTCCAACTCCTTACTGAATGGTCCATACAGGGATTCAACCAACAACCTTTGAATTTTTAGCACAAGGCTCTGACCAACCTATCAGACCTTAAAGGATGAAAACATTATTTGACAAGTCTCATAAGATGAATGAGATATCAGAATATCAGAATACTTTGTGAGAAATGTTACCTTAAAAGAGACTTGGTTCAGATCTGGAGATACCAGAGGGATAAGATTAGCCCTTGAGATGTACAAATTTGTTCCTGTGGTAAACAGTGTTCATTATCTATTTTTTTCTTTGGCTTGGAGAAATATGACAGAAAGAATATCTGCACAAATCTTTGAGGATGAGCATGAGATCACTCTACCTACTGAACAAGAATTATGTGGCTATGCTAAATGTATCCCTAAACCATCCCTAAAGCTCTGTCAGCTCTCTTAGCCATGGGATTTATGCCAGGTGAGAGGACAGGGAGAAAGAGCTCATGTTTGTTTCCAAAATACATTTTTAACAGTGGTAGCTACAGGTAGATATTGTCACAGTAAGAAATGCGGACCATTTGTTTTGACATCCTTTCTCTACATTTCCTTACAAGGAGAAGAGGAGGGGATTGATCAGACACTGATCTCTTCTCTCTGGAAACCAGTGACAAAGCCCAAGGGAATGTCCTGAAGTTGTGTCAGGGAAGGTTTAGGTTGGATACTAGAAAAAGGTTTTTCACCTGGAGGCTGTTTGGGCACTGGAAGGAGGCACTGTGACATGTAGTCACAGCACCAAACTGACAGAGTTGAAGAGTTTGGACAATACTCTCTGACATATTGTGTGATTCTTGTGATTCTGGGGAGGGCCAGGAGTTGGGCTTTGATGATCCTTATGGGTCTCTTCCAACTCAAGATATTCTATGATTCAATGAATATACCTATTATATTTATAGTAATATTCCAGTCAGATCACAAAATGCATGTGTCTTTTAGTAAAATGATTTTGGTTAGCATTTAGCAAAAATGAAGCACTCAGGTTGTAATTTTTGCAGTTGCATAGGCAAAAGTTCTGAAAGTAACTGTGGTGAAGGGGGTTTGACCATGAAGAAGAGAGATGCATGCATAATGCCAAGATACAATATTAGCTTTGAATGCAATTATGCTTCCTAACTGTTCTTAACATTAGTAGATATAATATCTTCAATAAGCAAGATTTTTACTTGGGGTAGAACCTCTTTATAGCTAAAGCTACTTTCAGGAATTAATGTGTGCTCAGTTAATCTCTACAATTCACCAGCCTCAGTGCCCACTCTGCTGTCTGGTGGCTAACCAAGTCACTGGGGAGTGGAGCTGGATTGCTGCTCTGAGCACTGGGGTGCTCCTTTCGTTTTTGTGTGGAGAACACCCACAAGCATCCTTTATCTTTCAGATTGCTCTCACTGGTCTTTGAAGGGGCACCCGTCTTTTATTTCAGTGGCATTACTATTTCTTGGTTTTATGAATGGCATCACTTTTTCTTAACCCTATTAACAGCATCATTCCCATGTGATTCCCAGCTTTCTCCTGCAGCTTTTTCTCTCACACTGTGCTGAGAGTTGGATCATTTTCCTCCACAAGGCCATTGCTGTTCAGCTGGATCATACAGATTGTGGCCCTTTAACCATGCACAAATATTCTCCCTGCATTCTGCAGGCACAATGCTCATACACTCTTATTAACCTTACAGTGGTTCTAACAGGCCAAACAATTTACAGGGTGCCACAGTATTCCTTGGGCAAGAAATAGTTATTGAGTAGACTGGGAAGTTTCTTTGCTAGCATCGTATTTCTCCATTTAGAAGTTCTTCAGAATTTTTCCTTTGGAACCACAAGTAGTCACAACTTTACTAAATCATGACATCCTATTTGAAGTTATCTGATTACATGTTATATAAACTGTGAAGTGGGAATAGCCTCTTTAAAGCAAAAAATATATTAACACAATCCTGATGCTTTTGTGGCTTTTCTTCGTTCCAGAACAGGAGGTGAGCTGGTCCTTAATACATAGAATCATCTGTAGTTTTTAATAATTCTCTACAAGCAGATGACTTTAGGTCAATTCTTTGTGCATTTTCACCAGTTTTCTTTCTTTAGCTGCTTCATTTGTGGTTTTGATAGATACTGACCACAGTTCCCGAGTTCCTCTGAGGTTGTATATCCCAGCTGGGTGGAGCTACAGAGGATAACTTTTAATAGGATTACACAGAATTCTTTTATTTGAATATATTTTATAATAAGATAATATAGTCCAGTCAAAGAATTCTTGTGGCTGAGTGATTTAAATAGAAAAGCTTAGGGAAACAATCCTTCCTTCAGCAAAGTATTTCCAGTAAGCCCTTTGTATCCTCAGGAAATGTGAATCAACGTGGTACTGCAGAATTCTGTACAGTAACATACCAGCTGAGAATCTGTCCTGTAGTCTTTAAGTGCTGTTTGTGGTATAGGGGGAAAAAAGGCCTTGGAATGTATCTCTGCTGCTTATTAAACAATGCAGAAGAAGCAGTAAACATAAAAGTACAAATACCCTGAGATCACCATGGTCCTTGAGCTCTAGGAGGCAGCAACTGCAGCCAAAGGGCTCTGGTCCCTGAGAGAGTGATTAACTTATGATAATAGTAAGGTCAGCCTTTCTTCTACAGGGAAACCATTTGCACTTTGATAGTGAAAAAAAAAAAAAAGAAAAAAAAAAAGGTGTTGACATTTTAGAGCGATTTAAAGTTAACCCTTTGTTTGGGTCAGCATTTCATACAGTAATCTTAATACCCATTCAAGATACCACTCAAGAGTTTAGTATCCATTCCAGTCCCTCACAATGCTCTCTGTGTTTGGACATAAGGTTTGGGTGTAGAAAAAGCTGTGATGCTTCTAGAGTTTTGTGGCAGGCATCCCATCGATAAAGATCCATCATACTTTGGAGTCACCGGGCAAGAAGGGCTGAGGAATTTAGGCAAGTCCCCACTGAAAGGTAGAGCAGAGGCAGTCCTTGGAGGACTACGGTGCCCATGCAGATTCAAGGACAGACACTATGAACTACTAACCCTCTAAACACCCTAATGTTTGACAATTTGCATTGCTTGAGCCAATTCTAAAATCCTCTCTGGTTATATTGCTGCAGTGACCTAATTTTTCTATGAAACTGATCTTGATCCAAGACGCTCCTTGGAAACTTGACTTCCAGAGTAAGAAAACAAGGATGTTCATGATAAAACACCTGTTAGTTCTTAATTTAGTAAGGAGCTTTGGATACTTAATCTGTCATGATTCTGTCTTTCTGGTTCTCCTTAAAGAACTAATAAGTAATGTAGCTAAAAGTAATTTTTCAAATGCCTTTCATCTCACCCTTTTGAAAATAGTTCTAGTGCAAAACTAAGTCTCTCATTCTGAGATTTTTGTAATGTGGCACATAAGGCAGACATTAATAATAATGCAAAGAGAATTTTTACATCCAGGAATTTTGGAGTTTCTGCTCAGGACTGAGCTAATTCAAAGATCTAAGTTGACAGAAACTTTCTAAAGACTAGGGCTAAAGACATTATTTTGAGAGAATAATTTATTCCACAGTTCTCATCTTTTCTTTCTAAATGTGGAAATTTATGAGCAGCTGCCTTGTTTTCTTATTCTTTTAATTAACCAAGAAGGTAATTAATTTATATGTGTAATTTGCTATAGAAATTATGACAATTGAATGATATCCTTTGGATATCACAAGTCAGATACATGCTCAAATACTGCTCAGATTTCTCAACGTGTGAGTTTTTAGTACTACTGCATTCAGTGTTCATGAAAAGTTGGTTTAGTTATTGGAAGACTATAAATCACAAAAAAACCTACCAGAACAGGAAAAGGCCAGGCTATTTTGTAATGGCTTCTGATTGCCCTACAGTTCTTCCAAAGGAGGCAGGCAAATTTGTATCTGAATAAACCAGGAAAGACAGAAAAATATTTGTGTTTGTAGTAAACTCTCCTGTGAGAGGGATTTTTAGCTGGTTTCTTCATGAACGTTTGCCCTGCAGAATCCTAGAGGAAAAAAAAAATCCTAATTAAATGTAAATTGACACCTTTTCTTTCTGAAGAAAATAGCTTGTACTCCCTATAATTACATCACATCAAATATGGAAGAAAATGTGCATCATTTCAGGTACATGACAGCCAAGGACCCTTACTAGGGTGCCAAGAAAAGAGCCAAAACTTAAATTTTTCCGCCTGAGTAAGGAAGAGGTACAGACCCTGTGGGGAGCAATGCAAAGCCATGCAGGTCCTGTCTTTCTCCACTGGGCAAAGAAAGAGTTTAATGAAATTGGCTGCCTAAAGCTTGGTAGTCATAGGCTCCCTAGGCTTCTTGATCATTCCAGTGATGGTCTTTTTTCTGACCTTTTTTCTGTATAAACCTGTATTACACAGGATTTCCATAGCTAGTCTAATCCTCGCTACAGTTCTTGTTGCTGTTCCATATCAGAGATGTCTGTTTTGGTCGAGCGGAAGGTCCTGAGTGGATTTTTTCAGGCTATACCTCTAGCTTTTGCATTCTGTGATAGAGAAATATTATCACTGTAAATGCTGCTGTTATTGCATTATCTGTATCTATTCCAAAATCTACTACAAAGGAGCATTCACAAGAGATCAAGTTTTGCACAAACTGGATAAGATAATGACAATAATCTGTACAAGGATTCCTCTTTGTATATTCAAAAAGGGCTCTGCACCTTACAAATTCCAAAAAGTATATGAGACTTAAAATTATGATCAACAAGTTTAGAAAGTTGAGATTTGATCACAGGCAGCAAGTGGATTCCAGTTGCTTCCCTCTCCTGAAATAATCGGTGCTCATAATACTGTACTTCAGAATCCCTGTGCGCAAGGAAAACATTCCCCAGCCAAGGGCACATAATGAAGTGCAGTCCTAGTTTGTCACACAGGTAAAACTTCCAAATGTAAAACACACGAGGTAAATCATAAGGTATTTAAGACTTATTCTAAAGAGACAGGCATTATCAGTGATGCTTTTAATGGTGTTCTGGTTCACCAGGAAGGCTCTGAAGTCACATACCATTGGATTACCTCCTCTTGTGACAGAATGGCACATGCTCAGCTGTCTTGTATCATATTTGGATCACTTGTAAGTCCAAATAGCACCTCAAAGCCAAATGCCTAGATGAGAGGTTGGACTCACACCTAAGTACTGAAACTTCACTCCAATCTTTTGAGTTTGGGCCAAGCACAAAAAATACGTTTGCCAGATTTTTTCCAGATCCAACCCAAGGAAGTGGAAACTGCACAAGACCTGAAAAAATCACCAGGTTTTTCTACATTTGGATGCAAAACATTCATCCATCAATTAACCCTGGATTCACTGTGGATTTGAACTATGAAAGATTACTAAATACAGCTGGACTGTACTTTTGTTGCACCACTTTCCACGCTTCAGCAGGCAATGAACTCCATTTAAATATCAAAATTTTAAATCAATTACTCTTCCTTATGTCAGTCGGTCTAAATTTTTCATCTAAACCCTGAAAGCAAACCTAGCTTAGCTACAAGTCTGCTGGGTTGATGTAAAAACCACAGCCACATCCAGTGCACCCTCAGTCAGGGCTCACTTCCATCTCCACCAAAAGTGAGATCAAACTTCACCAAGCAGTGACAAAGACCTGGCCAAGGCTGGAAAAGGCCAGCTGGAAACTTTCCCTCTGATGATGATTCAAGTCCAGGTTGCTTGGGGCTTTGAGCAACTTCGACTAGTGGCCCGGGGGGGAGGATTGGAAATAGACGATCTTTAAAGTGCCTTCCAACCAAACGATGCTGCAAAGCTACGAGTCTATGAATTATTTCCGTGCACCATCTGGTGGTTCTTTGCAGTCGGTGCAACAGCAGTTCCCAGTGATCCAGCGGTGGTTGCAGCACTCCCGGCTGACCTTGCAAAACTTCTTGAGCTAATGCAGGAGATAGCACCTGTCACCAGACTAGTTAATCATGTAAAATAACGCAAATTCTCCTCTGCCCCTGATATGGCAGAAACCCTGCTTTTTGCTTCGGTTTGCTATTCCATCATTCTGTTCCCAGACCTCTTCACAAAATCACGTGGAGAGTAAAAAATGAAATCTGACAAAACTCTATAAAGGGGGAAAAAAAAAAAAATCAGTCAAAGTTTAACACATGCTTTAATCAGGGTATTCTATAAAGCTTGCCAGAGGTATGTGCCAACTAACAGCAACTTTTGACCCCCATTTTTGGCTTCGTTGACTCTTGGCACTCAACCAACATGCTGGCTCAGCAGTCCACAAAGCCAACCAATTTGACCGTGTTTTATTTTATTTTTTTAACCACCATTTAAGTGGTTTGGGAGGAGGACAGTTGTCATCATTAAGTGATTACAAAATCCCAGGCTCAGGAGTCTTGCAAGAAATGCATGTCGGACTTAAGCATAGGACTGCTTAAGGAATTGAAGAAAAAAATTCAGAAGAACATATATTTCCCCATGGGAATGTGTGACATTGTAGAACAAGTGAGGTCTTCACTTCCTGTTTATGGAACCTGAATCTGATGACTGTGGTGAAATGGTTTAAGATCTCAATTGCTGAAAACAGCAAATCTGAATGGATCTGATTAAGCAAGTCCTGTAAACCTTGCCAGATGCTGAACTGCTCAATTAAAACCTGGAGTAACTCCACCAAAGCCAGTAGAGAAATTATGCACTAACAGGTTTCCTTCAGTCCAGAGTTATGTCCTTCTTGTACTTTATGATATACTCAGAGAGCAAGATTCCATGTCATTCTGCTTTGGACAACTTTCTTTTTATAAATCATATAATTTCTGCACATTCTGATGGTCTCTGGCAATGTGAAAATGGGCCATAATACTAGTGGAATCTAACCTTTGAGAATATTCCCTGCTCTCAGAATGGTGAGAGCCTATGGCTCCTGTCCCTGATACAAGAGCTGTCTCAGGGAACAGGACCAGTGAGACTGGTGAAGCTTTAGACTGCTCTCACTAGGATCGGGATAAGCAATGCTCCCCCCCAGAGACACACACAGCCCAAAGCTGCAGGAAATTTCAGAAAAGGCTGAATCCTCCACTTCTTCTTGTCCTCACACACCCATAGTCAGTGAAGGCTTGTTCTCTTTCCCTCCCAGATCAACTAAATTTTTGACCAGAGGCAAAACAGTATTTAAACTTTCAAGCATGGAAGGAAAATCTGTCTTCCATTTTTACTGGGTCATATCATTCCAGTATTAACTGCCAAGCCTATTCCCCACCTGGACATCTGTGAGAAGGACCTCACACAATCAGTTTGTTCTCTCATATGAAAGATTTTCCAGTCAGGCACACCCTTTTTGAAATACATGGGATACAGTAAAAGTTCTTCAGAAAACATTTCCTCTTTCCCTGCTTCTGAACTTGGATAGCTGTAATTTCATTGACTTGCCAGCCACTGAGCCCTGTTCTAAGGAAAATACTGTACAGACATAGTCTGTTGGAAGAAATAATTGAGCTGTTAAAAACCCCAGCAAGACATGAACTGAAAACCAGGTTTGTTTTTAACCTCAGTGGTTTTCATCTCAGCAGTAATGTGTGTTTCTCTCTGACCTGTATTATCTCACTATTCAGTACAGATATTCTTCCCAAATAAAAATTCCTGTGTACTCACATGAAAAATGCAGAATACCTCACTATTCCTAAAATAATAGGGAGTTTTCCTGGGTTTTTGAACCTTATATAGACTGTATCTTTTAAACCTAATTTTTTTAAAGTTGATCCAGCTCACAGATGCATGACATTATATGCCATGAACCCATCTTTGAAACACCTTTGCTGAAATTTATATTTGTGAGCAATCATGTTTAAAACCAGATTAATTTTGCAAGCTTGCATCTATGTCTGAATTCAGGCTAAGGATTTGGCTCTGATAAGAGCACAATTTCTGCTACATCAGTCCTGCCTCCACTGGGAAGGACTTTCTTTGATCTGTTATAAACTGATCAAGACTTAATAGTCATCTGAGTAAGTCTTGGTTCGTAACTCATTTTTACAGCTATCTGATTTCTTTTCTGTTTTGGGTTTATTTTGGATATGAGGCCCCTGAAACAAATTTAAACTTCTCCATAAAACTATGAATATAAAATCTCCTGTGAAGCGGTCCAGTTTATCTGTTATCATGATTATTCAGACTGTGACTCCCCAGCAAGGCTGACACAAGGCCAGAGCAATTAACAAACTTTCATCCTTTTGTGGAGCCTGTTTTGTATTTATTTTTATATACTCTCAGTAACTACTGAGTCATTTCAGTTTAATTGCTGTAGTTCTGTACCCCTACCTCCACCTTGATAAAGGAGTTCTTCATGGACTTTTTGTCCCCAAGCACTAATCTGTTTTCGTGACCTGAACAGTATTTATCCCCTGGTTCTAAATGAAATCTGTATTTCATCACATTCATCACTCTTTTTCATGCTACAGCCAAATAGCTGCACTCCTACAGCTTCAAATGATGGCACAGAAGAGAATTGTTAGATATGCACATTCCAGCTATCCCACATCTGCCAGGTCTGTTGTGGGCAAAAATGAGGAAACCAGAGCCAAAACACAACCCTGCTTTGTGTGTGTGTTTTATTTTAAACCATTCTGAAGCCAAGAATGTGAAGATCAACCAAACGCTGACATGCTAGTAATATTTTGTTTTACACAGATCTATAAATATACTTATCACTGTTTAAAGTAAGACTGAATATACTGTAGTCATAAGAAACACACATGTTTTAAAGGACAGATAGAAATAATTAAATGAAAGAAAGACTGGAAACACTTTCTTTTTCTGTGTGGAGTTAGACTTCCTATAAAACTTCATTGGGGATAATCTTCCATTCCTTATGCAGGTGAACTTAATGGGAGCTTTCTCTAGGATTGGGCCCAAAAACAAATATAATTTTTGTGCTTTGGTTTTCAAGTTTTCTGCAAACTTCTTTCATTCTGGACCCACTTCTAAGCCATCTATACCTATAAATAGCAAAATCATTTTCAATANAAAAAAAAAAAAAAAAAAGAAGTAGGCTCCCATAAATAATAATAAAAAAAATGTTCAAAAGAAACACGGAATTGCCTCATCTAGGAATCAGCCATGATTAATGTAGTTCACTCTGCTGTCTCTGACAAAGACCAGCACCAGACACAGGGTTAGAAAACTGGTATGAAGGATATAGCAGGACTGGGAAGAAAAGGATGAAAGAAGGTAGTGAGGTACCTGCTGTATGGACAGAATGCACGTACTGACCCAGAATTTCCTTATACTGAGGCTCAGGGAGAAGAAAGGGACAGATTTCACGGACTGTCTTTGATGCGAACAAAGGAGAAAAAAGAAAAATGGTAATGTTAAATGGTAATGCTAATAAAGGGTTGTAAGCAAGGAAAGGAGAGATTTCTGCTTCTTCTGTATAGAAGGTACAGGGCAAGGCAGGAGTGGAGGAAATGTATCAGCAAGTGCAGGATCTTTGGATAAGTTCCACTGGATCTTATCCACAGGAAAGAGAATGCACACACCTGTGTGCCTCTGGGGAAGGCAGTCCACTGGGTCACTGGCAGACTAACAGGTAAGAACACCATTGGTAAAGGGAGAGATATTAGAAGGCAACCAGATCTTGAATAAGAAAAATTAAAGGTATCATATGAGATTTTTCGAAGTTTAGAAGACTGCCTATCTCTTTAGCAGAGACTGGGGAGCATTTCTGTTTCAGAAAAATAAAATGCAGTTTCCCAAGTCAGTGCCTGAGTTTTCTGAGCGTTTCTAGATTGGATAGACTGGAATTCTATAGTTCCTCTCACCAAGCCCTGGTTTTGAGGACAATTTTGTGAGTCACTATACCATTTGTAGCTCCTGACTGAAGCCAGACCTGCATTCACATGCAGCTGGAGATGCATTTCAAAACTCATCCCTTTCTTCATTCATGGAGCCCAGCAGATACAAGCACAATAAGAGGCAGCTTGAGCAAAGGAACCAAAAAGCTCTCCTCTGTTTGCTCTTCAGAAAAGGCAGTGGACCAGAGGGAAGCAGATTTGACTTGTGTGCTGGCAGCTGGGCCACACTGGTTTTGCATATGGTATATAAAACGAACAAACATAAAAATGGGTATTGATGAAGTGTGATTCCACTCTTAAAGAGCAGCTGAATTCACTGCATCAGCCCAGGCAAGTGCCAAAAATGTGAGGGAGCTGCAACAGCATCACATAATCTGTGCCATGAAAAACCTCGGGGTTAAATGGACCTCACAGCGTGAATGTAAGATTGCCCATCTAGTATGAGAGCCTAAGTAAAATTCAGAGGAAAATCCTGCAAGGAATTGCAACAAATGGGATACACAGCAAATTTCAGGCCTGTGTAAAAACCATTGCTCCAACCACTTAAAGCAGTAGCAGGGGAGTATTGAGTTCTGCAGGTCACACATATCCGTGGATAGGCTGGTGACCAGCCTGTAAGCTTATTGCCTGCACATTTGCACTGCTCAGTCCCTAAAAATTTGTCATCTTTATATGGTTCTATTTACTCACTTGACTCTAGGAAAAAAAAAATTGGTTAGGAAGGAATAAGTAACTTTTTTCAACTTGCTTTTTTTCCCAATAAAGAAGCAGAATAATCTCCATTTTTTCCCCTTGTTTTCTGCCAGCATGCTGAAAGATGGGCATATTATCAGGCTGATAAATTTTCCAAAGAATTCTAAAGCATTGATCTGAACCAAATGTAAATACTAAGCGGCACAACTCTTGTCTTTTTCCTTTTTTTTTTTCAGTGTGGTTACAGAAATCATTAAGTTGAGTAGGGCTTGGACTGAGATCTGTAATACTTTTTTCCATGTTCATTAGAGACCATTGAGTAACTTGAAAAATGTTCTTTTGTATCTTAGTAAACAAAAACAAAAATTAAGACCAAGTTTTTCCTCTATGTCATTCCAAAGTGAAACATTTTAATTTCCTTTGTGGTTTGTTCTTCCCTTGAAAGATATATTAGAGTTTAAAAAGTACCATCAGACTGACAGACTGGCATGTCAAAACTGGTTGGGTTATTACTGATGCTTTATGCTCTCTGGAGCATGACTCCCACAGTTATTTGGTTCTTAGTTGAATGTTCATATGGGTAATTCCACTGCAGTCTTCCAAGGAGAAGTTCAAAAACATCAGGATTTATGCTACTTCTGATCCCTGAAATGTGATCTGTACACATTGTTTGTAAAACACCTGAAGTTTATTAAGTGCTTGGCACTCATGGGCATCTTTTTCACCTAAAAGCATCCACCTACTGTTTATTGAAATCTACGTAGGTCTAAACAAACTAAGCCTGGGACTGTATCATCATGACAGGCAGCCACAGAGGAGTTAGCTAAAGCGTGCAAGCTGTGTCTCAATTTATAATTAATAATTAACATCTATAAGATTGCAAACCCTCTAGTCCCACTCTCAGGCTGTTACCTATCAAAACATTTTCAGTGCAGTCAATGAAAGGTGTGTAGCTGCTGACAAACTTAAAAATGAGTCTGCAAGTCTTCAATACTTGGTGTACACTGCTGAGTCTTGAGCAAAGTCTTGCTCTCACTTAGGACAAAGTAGATCCATTATATAGCTGTTGCTACTTTGAAAACTTGTCTTATTTATTTGTTTGCTTATTTATTTCTTTATTATTTTGGCACTCTGGCAGGTTTTTAGGAAGATTCCTAAAAGGTTTGGAGTATCTCACCCATGCCTACAACATGTGTGGCTAACAATTGGGCAGCATATGTCAGTAAGTCAGGCCAGTGAGGAACTGGCAGGATAAACTCCCCTATTTTCTGTGGAAATAAATCTGCAGCAACTCTCTTTGATGTCTCAAACCACCCGTGCATGCAAATTGTGCTAGAAACTTGACCTGATGTGTAACAACATACATATCCTGACACTGAGCAACGCTGGCTACATCCTTAGTTGCCAAAGATGTTGAATTTCTTCCACAGCCAGCTTCCTTCACTTTGTATGTCAGTCCCTTCACTTGATAATTTACATTAACTGAACTACTGCAAGATTAAAAAAAAAAAAAAAAAATGCTGAAATGGAATGTGAGCACCTCGTCTTAAAAGTCACAGCAAAAGAGACACTGTGACTTTTCTCCCCCTTACCAGAGTTGTAATGAGGACAAGAGAGGCTGGCCTGTGACAATTGCTCTTGTTTGCACCCTTTTCTTACAAAGTTTTTGTACTATACCATATACTTTGACTTTGGAGTATCTTTCATAGGCCATAGGTGCAAAAATCTTCCACCCATAACTGATTCCCCACCACCCAAGCAGCTGTCCATGCTGTTCTGGAAAAAACAGCACTCTAAGAAAATTGGCTGTGATGCAATTGAGCCTTGTATGTGATATATGATTTGGGAAACACAGAGAATAAAATGCACACTGAAAAAGAAACACCAAAGTAGCCACCTTCTTACATTTTCATCACTCTTCAACCTGAAAAATTACAGTGGTTTCTAGACTAGGTGTTTAACTTAACATCTTCTATACGTCAAGTCCCCATGTGTACCCTATTTCTCTCTCCTGATCTCAGTAATAAAAAGGTACCTTAAAGGAAACCTTAATTTTAGCTGCTGCATGTTGGTAGATTGACATGAACCACATTAAATTAGCATTAAGTTGTGAAGCAAGACACAGATGCTTTATTAGCATTTAAATCGATGGTGGGTGATCTCAGCACATAATATGAGAATCATATTCTTAGAGTGACATTAGCATTAGAACCCCTGTGGCATGGAAGGCATCAATATTCCCTAGAAATTTCAAACTTCTTAAGCATCTAGAAATGTGTCTTATCCTGCCAAGTACTGAACAT
>VWZN01020944.1:3356-13623 GCA_013396955.1 Regulus satrapa | reverse complement strand
TTTTTTTTTTTTTTTAGCTCACAGAACAAAAGTGACTGAAAATCTGTAAGATATAAACTTTAGATGGAGAACATTCTTTTCCAGTCAAGAAGAAAAAAAAAATTTTCGTGTGGTATATTCTTCCACTATTTAGATATGCAGAATAGGCATAGCCTTTCTGCAAACAACAGGCACTTAGCAACTGCCTATTTATGTAAAATGGGCAGTGTTAGGAATGATAATTTAAAGGTATTTAAGGAATCTCTAATTTCTGAAGCAAAGTTAAACAACAAAGACTTGAGAGTAATTGCTCCAGCTCCACATTGTGTGCTTACTAATAGTGAAAAATGTGTTGTGCTTTTCGAGAAGAAGAAAAAAAGAAAAGTTATATATGAAAAATTGCTGGGAGGCCAAGCTAAGTCACAGGGCAACTTACTGTTAATCAGGCACAATTATCTCAAGAGTATTGAGTAATCGGTTTATTCTTTATGACAAATTGACCCATGTGACATCAAAGGTAAAAATAGGTTTGGCTTATGAAGTCATATGTTTATGTTCTCCATAACTGTACATAAAGATTTACTGGCTGCCTGAAATAACACAAACCCTCTGATCAAAGGTTGGAGGTGCAGAAGCCACTGTTGCTCACAGCTCTACAACCTGTTGAAATTGGAGGTAAGGAGAGGGTAAAATGGTGAGGCACCATGACACACTGTAGAAGGGCTACTGCTTTACTCATGAGAATGTATTACCTCTTGCTTCCACCAGAATAAATAGGGAAATTATTAAGATAGATACATTGACAGAAGCTGAGGGGTACCCATTAAGAGTTCAGGAACCTTATTTTTCTTCAGGCACTATTTCAAGTGTACAATAGGTACTATTTCAAGTCTTCCTAAACATGTCATCCTGAATATCCTATCCCCTGTACCTCACCATGTGTGCATTCATTTTGTCTTGTCCTGACCCTACAGTGTTCCCCATCCATCTATGACATATGATTTTTCCTTTTCACCCTCCCTATTCTACAACTCCCTTCATTGCAAACAGATATCACAGCAGTTTGGAAGATTTGGGGTTTTTCTTTCTTTTATTTTACAAAGCAGAGTANTTGTTTTGTTTTATTTTGTTTTATGTTTTTGGGGTTTTTTGTTTGCTTTTTTGGTTTTTTTTTTGAGCAGAAATTTATTATTATTTAAATTTCTGTGCACATCAAGTTTGCTAAGATTTTGAACAATGTTTTTCAGTTACAGGATTAGAAACCTTGCACCAGAACCCAATCTAACCCTCCTATCCTACTTCTCCCTTTGGTTCAGATCCCAGATAATATCAGAACTTATCATTACTGATGAGAAGTTACTTGCTCAAGGGAGTTATACAGGAACCTCTGTACTTCCTCAGCTAAGCTAAAGGAAAAGCTGAACTGACAGTGTTTACACTTCCTGAATGCTGCTAGATCATCCCTAAGGATTACTTAACTCCAGGGAATGTAAGAGTGTCTTTGAGGAGCAATCTGTGCATTTGGGATACATTTCATATTATACCAAATAATAAATTTTTTGAATAAATAACAAGAAAAATACGTATACGTTCTCATGACTCTAAAATCTGTTGTTATTTTGAACTGCAGAAGTTGATAATTAATATTTATTTTGAATATATTAAAAAAAAAGTTTAAAAGAAAAGCATAATTAATTCAGTAATTGCACTAACTGCTGTGAAATGTAAATGCAAAGTGTGAGCAACATGGAACACCTCATATCTTTTATTTGCTACTCTTCAAAGAAAAGTAAACCTAATCATTTTAGGCTCCTCAGAACCAACTACACAAATGACATTTTAAGATTTTTGAAACCGTACACTTCTATACTGATAAATGTTAGCCCACATGTTAGACAGATCAGTTGCTACAAAAATCTACAAAATTCTCTACATAGAATTCTGATAGCATTCAAAAAATCAAGGAACATCTTCCTAGTTACTGGAAAAGCACTAACTTCCCTAACCCAGGAATACTTGTACTAGGCAATGTACTTTTTTCACTGTTTTGATTTTTTTTTTGTTTGTTTTGTTTTTTGTTTTGGTTTTTTTTTCCCCCAATCATATGGAAGTTAACTATGCCTGTAGAAGTTCTTTGGAGTACTATTTTTCAGGCAGAAGATGCTGTTGAGGATTTCTCTGTTTCAGAAGTAGATGATGCTCATAGATCTCACTGGCTTTGAAACTCTAAATGACAGGAAATACTCACTGGCATAAATACTGTTCTCAAATTACCTCCTACCTGAAACTCAACATTTGCTGTCATTGGCAGGTATGTCAAGAGTTTTATTCCTGATATCCTGATTCTTTCTGCTTTAAAGTATCTGAGAATGTCAAACATAATGAACCTCTGTGTTGATGGATATCGCAAAGCCTAGAAGACATTTATATATTACTTCTTATTATTAGATAGCAGAAGATATTTGTCAGCTCAAAAGGGAATTTAAATTAATTTTGATACAGCAACATAGAAAATATCAAGTTACATATAGTTTTTAAATGAAAGGTTTAATTTATTTTAATTTTTTTCTTGTTTTGACAGCAATTTACATAGAATTCCCACAGATTTTCCTATATACCTGGCTTGCTTAGAAGTCAGAGCATAATCAGAGTAAAAAGGACACTTAAAAGCTACAGACTATCAAAATGCTTTTGCCTGCAGGGTAGCAGATGGCCCTTAAGTAAAACTAGAAGTAGGCCAGGCTTGCAATTACTCTTCTAGGTCTTTATCACAACTCTAGGGAAAATGACTGTGAAAAAGGTCTGGAAAGTTACTAAGTTCAAGTTTCTAGCAATCACAAATATAGTGCAAATAATGGATCAGTGTTCACTTTGCATGAAATTCCTTGCTAACCTACATAGCTGTAACTTCTCGATGTCAAAACTGAAGTTCACCTTCTTGATGTAGCTGATATAATAATGTGTTTAAAAAGAGCATATGATTACAGATATTGAAAATGGGGAAATTACAATGGAATGAATGTGTCTGGCTGAAATGATAAAAGACAAAGCTTAAAGGGATAATGAGAGTGATGCCATATCCAGTGAATATTACATAAACAATTCAATATGATAAAGTAAGATTAGGAAGCAAAGGCATCATGTAGTTTCAAGATTTTTCAGAAAACAAATGTACACTTCTGTAATTGAATATAACTCGATTAAGGAGAAAGCTGGAAAAGTATTACATTACCTTATAAAGAAAAACAGTGTGTATAGCAAAAAACATTGAATTTTGCCTTCTGTTAGGAGTTTTTACCCAAAAATGTAATAAAAATTAGAATTTTTGCAAAGCAATATTTTAAATAAAATAATACTGAACATGAAGAGCTTTGTAGTAATATGCCTATTTGACTATTAGTAACATGGTCAGAACATATTTTATATGTTAGGCTGTCTTAAAGGAAATAATGAAATATTGAACACAGGTAGTGAAAGTATGTGACTCAATTGAGGGATGAAAATCCACTAAAGTATTTCTTGGATTATAANATATAACTCGAATAAGGAGAAAGCTGGAAAAGTATTCAGTATGGGAAACTGAAAAAGTCATAGAGAACCTTGCAGACTGCTATCAGACATGATTAAGAACTTAGATTATCCCTTCTGGTCATATGAAAGCTTTTCTATAACAATATTTCTTTTTCTAAGAAGACGTATTTACAAAACATTATTTGACATAAGCAATGTCATGGCAGTGGAAAAGCACACCTGGAGACCAGATCAAAAAATATATTTTTCTACCAAATATATCTCTTCTGTCATTGCCCTTTTCTGGAGGTCCCTGCTGCTCTAAGCTTAGAGCTTTCTGCAATGTATCTACTGATGGCCAGATGACAACAACTATTCTAAAATATATGAAAAGTACATAGTACCCATTTTTCAGAGACTGCAAGTTATCTGGGTAGGCCCTCAGTATTTTTTCTCAAGTTTTACTAATACAGGTTATTAATAAATACACTAAACCTATAAGTATAGAAGAGTACATGAGGTTCAACAACTTGACACGTTTCTCCTACTATAGACACACCAGTGTATTAAAGATCTTACTTATCCAAGAGCATTTCTCACTTAGTTTTTAAATAGTCTTATTTCTTCCAGTAAAATAAGACATAGATTTGTTTACGCTTCGACATAAGGGTAGCTGTTACTTTTGGGTTGCTTTATCTTTCCTCATCTATTTTATTTCACTATAAAATCCAATCAAATGAAAAAAGAAAAGAAACCCCAAAAAACAAAACAAACAAAACAGCAACAACAACAACCAAAAACCACAAACAAAGCCCCTTTTAGGTCATATCTTGATCAGCTGGAAATCCAAAGTGGCATGCTCAGACAACTTGACCTCTTGAGTACAGGCATAGTATCAGGAGGTAGTTCTGGCAGTATGAATTTGATGTGTGTATTTATGTATGCATACTGAGAATGAAATCTACTTAGACAAGCATTCACAGGAAAAAACAATTGTATTCTATACCCCACAAATATGTTTTATTTAGCTTTTGGGGCCTTTATATATATCTTTCCTGGTCTAAGTTATTTAAATCAATGATATAAAATCTTTTTTTTTTTTTTTTTTCTCCCCAATACAAGCCCTCAAGCAAGGAATGAAAAGTAAAACCTCAAGCAAGGAATGAAAAACCCCAAAAACCCTCTCCTTAGCTTTATGGGTATTCATTCTGTTTTATAAAACTATAGTATAAAAATGTAGACCAACCAAAAAATATTTCCTCATACTTTATTCCAGAATTCTTAAGTTTTCCCGTGTCCTTTAAAGTCCCTGAATTTGTTTCTGAAATGCTGTGATGTTCTAAGAATAGTACTGCTTTTAAAAAATGCAGCCACCATTTGTCTCATTTTGGAACAAGAACTGGCAAGTTAATTATACTACATACAAAAAAAAAAAAAAATAACAAAAAACCAAAAAAACAACAACAAAAAAAAAACCCAAAAAAACCCCCAAAACCCTCAAGAAATATACATTTTTTCTCTGTATCTATTTTACATTAAAAATGTTGATAATACTTATATGCTATAACCATAGAAATACCTCCTGAGTTTCTACTTAAATGTGATTAAAGGAACACCTGAAATCTTGAAAAGATTGCTGTAGTGAGGTGAAAGTGTTCAGTTGCTGATCTCCTGTCAGCATTGTAGCAGCCTCTAACCTGCTCCTGTATGGATCTAGCAGCCTGTGTGGCAGAATGTGCAGAAAAGCCACCTGTATCAGGTATGGCAGCAGGTGCCATATCGGCTGCTGCCGGATGACAATAAATCTCTTCCAAGCACCTGGCAACTTTGACAGACACTTTTATCTTTGTATAAATACACCCCACCACCTCAAAAAGTTCTCTGAATAGAAATGAGAAACTCAACAGAACCCCAGCTGATAAAGGCCAGAACCTGTTCCACTGCAGATGTTCTGTGAAGTCTAGGTAACAGGGCTTACTCATGAGCTCTTTATCAGGCACAGCAGCGATTTGTTTCAGTACAGTACTGCTGATATACTTTTATAATGCAGAACCTGAAGCAGGATAACAGGTATGTAAAAATAAATGATTTGGCATTAAAACTTTACAAATTTATATTTGCACAGATGTGACTTGTGCCAATAAAATCAAGCAGGACGTCTCATCATTAGGGGATTCAAACAATGACAATTTTCAGTGTATCCATCAGTAACTCTGTACCTGAAGTTTTAGTAGGAAGAAGATATACATAAAAACATTTGATCAGTTTGGTTTAATAATATTTTAGGAGTCTCACCTACATTTATGAATAGGTCTGTTTTGCACTCAGAACAACTATTAACTATATTGGTGAAAAGTAGTTCTTGAAAAGTATTTCTGCTTAGCTGAATGTTTCAAAAAGTACCCTGACTTCATGAATGACAGATCTCCATGTCTGGATCCTGTCAGTTTTTTTCCCAGTACTAGGTTCCTCTGTTTTCAGCTGTTTAAAGGTAGCTAATAATTTTGTCAAGTTTATATTTGTCTCTTTAAAAAAACATAAGTGATGAAAATAATGATTATAAATAGACTATCATTAAAGGAAAATAGTAAGGCAATATCAATCAAAAAAGCAAGATAAGTGATTCTTGTGAAAGAAAAGGCAGAAAAGTAGTTCAGTCAATCAATCATTCAGTCAATCCCAACAGAACTCTGTATACCAAAAACCAGCATTCTCTAAAATTCACTTACCCAAACAAAAAACAAAAAAAAAACCACCCCAAAAACCAAACAACTAAGCAACAAAAAACAAATAACCACCCCAAAACAAAACAAAACAAAACAAACCACCCAAAACACCAACCAACAACAATAACAAAAAAACAATAACAAAAAAAACCCAACCATCAAAACAAAAGAACTAATCCTTTTTATAATACAAATAAGCACTTTGAAAAGGTATATAAGCAAAAAATTCTCAAACTATCTTTAAAGAGAATGACTGATACACACTACATGTTTAAAACTATTTTTAGTAAAATGAAGATGCCGCAATGAAGGTACAATTTTCACAATAAAACATTGCACTTTTGTTACGTCTGAATTTTTTTGCAAAAGTTTTAAAATAACAGGATAGGCAGTTCTTACCTTCCCAAAAAAATCACTACAAACAATTAGTCTGGCAGAGACTGAGAGGTTTGTCCAATATATTTTTAGTCAAAAAACATCTAGATGCACAGAAAAAGAAGCACTCAGAAAACATGTGCACTAAGAAAAAAGAATCTGAGTCCCCATGGAGTAAGGCAAATTATCTTCCTCTCCTGCTGACTAGCCAAGGGAGAAGGGAAGATTGGCATTAGAATCCAAGATTACTGAACACAATATGAAGCATATGAAATTGTACACTCTGGAAAATTGAAAATCCAGCTAAGAAAAAGTGGAGTTTTCCTTAATGGATGTGAAAGATGCTGGGAAAAATTCTTTTGAGAGAAAAGAGCAATGTTACAGTTACATATAAATTCAATTTAGAAAGGATGTTGGAGTAAATTAAAAAAAAAAAAATATATATATATAGAAGGGAATACATGAAATAAAAATTAAAATTAATATATTTCCAATATTCTTACCATTTTAGAAACATTAAAAAAGAAAGAAGTTTGATATATGCATTGTTCAGAAGTTCTTTCTACTAACCTTGGGACACCTCTTCTGTATGAAAATCAGGAGAAACCTGTTTAGACCAAAGTTCCATAGACACAGCCAGTGCTGATGGAAGGTCATTGTCTAAGATTTCAGCAGGAAACACTTCAGCCACTTCAGTGAGAATTTTCTTGCTTTGGGGCATAGTAGGTAAACAGGTGATATTGTTTATTCCATCGACACAAAGAAACCCAGTGGAGCAGGAGTGTATAAGACAATCATTGTAATTAAGCTCACAGCTTCGTCCCTGAAAGAGATATTTTTTTTAAAGCCATTTTTTAAGTCAATTTACATTTCATAGTGATGTTAGTTACAGTTATTGCTTTCTTTTGATTCTAAAGTATTGTTTGCTTATACTGAGTTGTTCACACTTCCAAAAGGAAATAGCATGTGGAAAATATTCCTTAACTAATTTTTCAGTATATTTGTAGATTTTAAATTTTTACTTAGTGACATTTTTGCTCTGATTATCCATAAAAATAATTTCTCTACAGACCTGTAATTGCCAAGTATCAAAGACAACATTGTTACCAGTAATAAAAACTGGTTAAAATAATAATCTTCAGTTAGTTGTAGGTTTGCAAAAGACTTTTTACAGTGGACTTAGCTGTCTAAAACCCCATGGTTTATTCTGACTTGCAAACTAATGATCTTTCTATTTTTACATTGCAGCCCAAAGTTTGTCATCTGTTGTTGCCAAATGTAGACACAGATCCCCGTTAATACATTTCATTTACAAATAATGCTTAGAAAAAGAAAAATACAGTGGCAGTCTCAAATTGAACTAGGCATTCATTTCCCTTTTTTATCAAGAGTAGCATTTCAAGGGAAGTCTGAAGTATCCTCCCTAGTAGTGAAGTAAAAATGTTCATATTTAATGGTCTGTAAAAAAGGCAAGGAATAATTATATGAATTAACTGCATTTTTGAAGTGTGAAATAAATATATGCTGAAGTCAGGCCTGGGTTCATTTTATTTTCAGTTCTGTTGCAATGAACTAATAGGCTATGTGAAGAGAGACAGCTAACAGCTATCCTAGAAGGATACCATGTATTTGGATAACTATTTAAAATACACACACTGTCATCCATGAAGACATAAATCTCTGACAACATATCATCGTGATAGAATTTCTGACTGAATTTTCTCCTGCAACTGGGACTGATGTAAAAAAAAAATCCAGGCCTTCTCTAGAGCTCAAGAAGCACATGTTCATTGCACACTATTTCCTTTCAGACAAATATTTAAATAGTCTTTCATGTCTACCTGGCTAATTATTCACACAGAATTTGGGACAACTTACATTTTCTGAGATCTCTGTCAATTCTGTTACATTAGTTTATGATATTAAAAAACAATAAGAAGGACAAGAGACAGAAAGAAAGAAATATAGACATGGAAAATGAAATTACTTTTTTTACAAGTAGTTTAAAATTGAAGAGGGTTGAAATTGAAAAATTAAAGGGTTTCAGTGATTTAGATACATTCGTGTTTGTTTCAATCAATTTAATATGTTTTGGCAAGAAGGTGAGGTATGTGGTGAATTCATGGCATCTTATAAAATCACACTATATCAGCATGCCAAAGCACAAAGGAACAACAGGCCAATTAATACGTCAGTTTCGATACATTTCCTCCTTGCTCTTTTCTAATTCCACACACAGAACAAATTATCAGTTTGAGCAAGCTCATAATCATTCTTAATCCTATAAAACTTATGTTTCATTCTGACTTTCCTGTGACAGATTAGTACATTTTTATGACTACTACATTTAATGGCGAAGAGCATTTGATTACAATTTTATGACTCATAGAAACAAAGCAGATGTGGATAACCTCCAGTGTGCATGAAGGGTACATTAAGTAGTCATAGATAAATTTGATAGTACTGAAAGTGCCCATAAATGCCTTAACAGTTTCCATGCAAAGGCATGGAATAATTTAGCCTGTGTAGATTTGTATTTAAAAGTAGGTATCTGTCTATAGAGGGTTCCACTTAAAAAGTAAACATTTATTTCATATACCAATGCCTATGCCTTTCTTCTCAAAATTTATGAGAGATGTCACAATCCATGCTTTATGATCCATACCTTGGATAGCAGTACAGACATAGACTACAGAAGATTTACATACACACTGTAGCTGGAGTTCCTTGAATACTTATTTCTCTGTGAGTTTCACAGTTTCCACTCCACAACTACTCATGGTTAGACACCAGAACCCATTAGGGCCTAATAAATATACCTCTTGAGGTGTTTAGATCATAACTTCTTATCTTTGACCCTGAAGATAGTTATGTTAAAAATGTTTCTGTGGTGGTTCCCCCACTGTGTTTTCTTACTTTTATATTCCTTCCCAAAACATAACAGAATTGGAGGGACTGAAGATGGAAAAATGAATAATGGAATAAAAAGCAAATATGATAGATCTTAAATTTCAGCTGCTTCAAAGGCTTGTTTCTTTTCCTTCTGCAAGGGCTTGCTTGTTTTGCAACATACCATACAATGAATTCTCAAGTTATGTACTAATAGAAAAACTGCCCCCATGGGTCAAATATCTATCTAGTTCTATCATCAGTGGATATTAAAGAATACTTTAGGAAGAAAACAGGAAGAAAACAAGCAGAGCTACTAGCTAGATGGGTAACTCACCAAATATTCCATTCTAACTTTTGGCAATAACTAAATCAAAGACCAGAGCAACATTCAGAAGAGTTATTTCAATAACAATTAATTTATCCTACTTCTAACCCATTTTTGTTTTTTTTTTTTGTACTTCTAGTTTTTACACTGACTTGTACCAATACATTTTGCACTAATTGGAAAAAAAAAAAAATCTCTAAACAGATTTTAATCTTTCTCTTTGCCCCTTTATTTGGCATTTAGAAGATTTTTTTTTTTTTTTTTTCTGAGACATACATGGTAGAAAATCTGTGTAACCGATCTTCTCCATTGCAGTACATGTCAGATAAACATGAATATTTAATGAAAATATGAGATTATGATAACATAAGGATCTTACTTTTTTCCATATGAATATACTATGGCACTCAAATTATATATCCTTCATCATCACTTAACATTGTTTTGAAAGCCAATCTGC
>VWZN01020938.1:410-10501 GCA_013396955.1 Regulus satrapa | reverse complement strand
GGATGAAGTGAACTTCACTGGTTAACATTAACATTTTGTCAGCACTAAATCAAGGCTGCAGAGTTTTCTCATTCTGTATTCCACAGTATCTTCTGGAGAAGCCCTGCTTAAAGTGAAATTTTTAGTGTTTTGGGAAAATTTTGAGGCTTTTTTTTTTATTTTTTATTTAAGGGATCCCATGTATTCTTCTAATAGTCATTATCAAGGGATATTCTGAATATTTTAGATCCCATAGGGGTGACTGCCACAAAGTTTCTGGATTTTATTCCTGTATTCTCTANGCATTGTAGAAAGTGTTTTGGTTCCATTATCTTCTTCATCCCTGGCACATTTAATGTCTATAACTTCACTTAAAATAATGTATTTCTTCTTTCTAGCATCTTAGGTATATGTAGAGCCAATGGTAGTCTTCAAATATTAAATGGAAACTTTTAATGACACCCTTTTGTGATTACTTGTACTAAAGATGACAGTTTGGTTCTGAAGTAATAGAAATTAAGGGAAAAGCACTGCATTTTCCTAATAATTACTATTTATACACTGTTTTTCTGTTTTGTATTGCTTCTTAACTGTGCTTGGAGAGTTAAGACAGATCAAAGCTATGCATTGGCCCAAATGAGAAGTGAAAGAAGAGCAAAAGAGCAAGAAACGAGGCAGCAGCAGGAGCAGCAATTTGGGACATCTCTGATAGGTGAAAGGATTGGGAGATGTCAGATAATCAGCAAGAGTGCTCTTATGCACTTGCTGGAGAATGTGGCCATTAAACAATTAAGATGATAAACAGAGATGGACAGGACCATAAACTATATATTGAAGTAGGGGTTTTCCAGTTTTTAACCTAGCTTTTTATGAGCTGCTATATCTAACAGCTCTGATAGGGAAATCTCCATAATTCTTGTTTTGGAGCTGCTCATTACATCCTTCAAAGACCTGTGTCCCAATGTGTCTTCACAGCTAATCATGACTAGTACAAAGAGAGTTTTAGTGCTGGTTGCAGCACACAGGGGAGCTAGCTGTGGAATTTCCCTTACTTCAACATGATGTCTGTGCCATTGAAATGTGACCATGGACAATACAGCAGGACATAAAAAACAGAAATCCCAAGTAGAGGGCTTTACTAGATCAGCTGATTTAGCAGAAGAAGGTAGACAAGCTTTTGGACACGAGACATTCTTTAATCTGAAGTAAAACCATGGGCTCAGTAGTAGCCTTACTTGCTTTGTGGTATATAGCAATGAACCTCCTAAACTTCTCTGTTAGTGAGGCAAACTACCTGTTTGTCTTCCCTAACACTCTCTCCAGTGTCATCCCCTTACTAACTTCTCTTTTACTTCAAAGCTGTCTGCTCTCTTTTATTTCGGAGATGATCTAGCTGACATTTTCCTAGCTAAACTCCGAGCAATTGCCTTCAAGTTGTATATAGATCAGCTAATTTTACGTAGGTCTACCATATCATTTTTGCACCCTCTGAAGACCCTCTGAATGTTTTAAAAAGCTTGGTTGTTTTTTTGTTTGTTTGTTTGTTTTTGTCTGTTTTAGTGGGTTTTTGTTTTGTTTTGGGTTGTGGTTTTTTGTTGGTTATCTATTTTTTGTTGTTGTTGGGGTTTTTTTGTTTGGTTTTTTTTGCAACTGCTGGTTTGGTGCAGCATAATACCTCTTCCCCAGCCCTGTAAGTGTTCCAGGCCCGGTTGGATGGGGCCCTAAGCAACCTGTTGTGGTGGTTGGCGTCCCTGCCCATGGTAGAAGCGAGGCAGGCATTGGAACCAGATGATCGTTCAGATCCCTTCTACCCACGCCATTCTATGATTATCTGCAAATCGAATCAATCATTTTTGAGGGATCAGTACGTGAATGGAGAGACACTTGAATGCATACTGGATCCACTATACTGAAAAGAGCAATGCCACGAGTTTTACTGATTGAGGAGCTATTACCTTTTAGGTTTCTCTTCAAAGCCTTACAATTCCTTACCATATAAGGAAGCGGGCCAGAAACGCTGATCTTCATAACCCCGATAGAGGAATGTCTTACTCTGCACATTGTGAAGGCAGAAACATTTCCAGGGTCCTGTAGCTTTTGTGACAGATCTTGGTATTACTTTCTGGTGTAGGTGCATTTCTCACCCTTTTGTTGTCTCCTTATGCATATTCATTGATATTTAGACCTTTGGCTGTATGTGAGCTTAGTGGGACAGAAAGTTGTATTTTTTGCCTTCCATCATGCAGTCTTCTCAAGTGTTCTGGGATATAAGAAGAGTAATTTGTGCAATTTCTACAGCTTTGTTTCTCTCCTTTGCAGCAAGAACGGTATTGATCATCACAGGTTTTCTAAAGCAAAGTACTGTTTATTCAGTCATGCTATTTATAGGAGTAAAATTCCTGTAAAACAACAATCCTTTATCACATTTGAGCAGACAGGCTCTCAGTATTTGTACAGATCATTTGTTACCAACTCCTGGCAGCAGCTATGGGACCCTAGTTCAGTTCTCAAGTACATTATGAATAAACCTGGACAAGCATACACGTGTGCTCATGTGAGGGCCCCCACTGAGGTTGTTCACAGCCTTTCTTTGTTGCCAGACCTTTCCTATCGGATCAAACCAGTAAAGTGGGCATAAGTCATACAGTATTCCAATGTTGTTTCTCTTCTGTCTTCTTTTCTCAACTTCGGGTTGGACTCCACTGCAGGACTCGTAGTTCTTTGAAAATTCATTTCACTCAGTTGAGTCTGCTAAGAATATGTTCAGTGACAAACACTTAATGATAAATGTGTCCTTTAAATTATCAAACCAGAAGTGTTTCATTATTTTGAGGCCACTTAGAGTCTGCTATATTGCTGTGTTGCAGTCTTTGAATGACTCAGGGTGTTAGGACATTTCACCGGGAAAATTTTTGTTATTGGTTTAAAGGTGGCCCCAAGTTTTAATCACAGAGAGACATATATCTTGCTCTGTCTTTTGCCCTTACAGTTCCAGCTGAAACTCTCTATTTAGATTTCTTAGTTCTTCTTTTCAGAAAAGACAAGAGAACAAAACCAGCAGATAACAGTTGCTGTAGGCTGTGACCTAGCTCTCTGACTTCTTTTGTTATGGAATGGAAGAGAGTAGCCAGACCAAATAGCAATGAAGCTCAGCTGAACAACATGGGCAGAGACTCAAGGGAAGGATTGTAAAGGAAATGAAAGCTTGAAAAAGTAAAGCAAGAGAGTTTAACATAAATGAGAATAAGTGAAATTGAAAGGCATCGAAAGGCTGAAAAGAATTTCACCTCTGAGGAGTTTTTAGAATTGGAAGAAATCTGCTATAATAAAAATAATGTTTCTTCTGGGTTCTTGGCAAGGAGATGACAATGTAGTGAGGCGGGAAGAGAAAATCAGGGACTTTGGCTGAAAATCGAGGACAGTGAGATGAATTTATAAAAGGCTTCAGTGCCGAGACTAAGAAAATAAGAAAGCTAAAGAATTATTTGGGAGAGAAGTCTGAAGACATGTTAGAGTGCTTCCTTTGGTATGGATATTTGGCAGTATCTCTTGAAACCTGCCCTGAAAGGCTTTAGAAGGGAAGAAGTGCATTAGCCGAGCCTCATTATAGCAAGACATCACTAGGAGCCCATTGGACTGCGACGTGTGAGGGAGTTACAGTCAGCAGTTTCACTTGGACTGGCATTCAGCTCCTAATGCTGCACAGTACTCTACATCCCACTTTGCTGCAATTAGATTCTTCTGCTCCATCTTTCCTTAAGAGAACTACTCCTCAGCTCATTTTCCAATAAAGGAATGGAATTAGCTGAAAGAATTCTTGGTGGATCTATATGCAGCAGGTCTTACATTGCACTTGCTTTTAGGATGATACTAAAACCCCTCAGTACTTAGATAACATTACCCTTCTTGTGCTAATGGCTGAAATAACAAGAAAAAAAGTATGCCTCTTATCTGTCTCTAAATAAATTTTTTAATATCTGAAAATTCTTCTTAGATTTTCCTAAGTGTTCATTTGCTCAGCCAAGCTATGGGTCTGAAAACTGACATGCACAGACATAGTCACTTTTAAGATCCTACTTTTACTGAGGACTGAATCTTTCCTGTTTCATTTTGGTAAAAAAATAGATGCCATCCTGTATCAATAACAGTGCTGCCAGCAGAACTATAAGAATTCAGGAAAAATGTGCTTTCAAGCCACCCTGTAGTTGCACACAGGGTATAAAATGTATCACATACAGAGGGAGGGTAACTTCTGTCCCTCCCTATGGAGGCAAAGGAGGTGATCCAAATCTGGACAGCACATTTGATCACTACAGAACTTCCCCCCCAACCTTTGGGAAACTTAGACTTTGAGTCTTCTTCAACTTTATTCCCTGTGTATTGGATTGGGTGTGCAACATTGACAGATTCCCTTAGCTGGGTTCAGATGACACGGGTTGTCAAAGCTTAATTTGTGTTGAAGCCCATGCAAGATTTTGATGCCGGACTGTCAATCTATCCTCATAAATCTCATTTCAATGACCAAAGATTCGAGTGCAACTATGTTTAAGAATGGATGGATGGATGGATGGATGGATGGATGGATGGATGGATGGATGGATGGATGGATGGATGGATGGATAAAACACTGATAATGAAGACAATTTATCTTTGTAACCCTTCTTGCTATGTTGCTGTGTGATGTTTTTGCCAGAAAAAGATTCTCCTTTTGCCTTGAAAAGCATTCAGCTGTTCTTGCTTTTCTTTTAAATACTGACCACTGTCATTTGCTTATTGTGCAAGATTTGGTTAAAGTATTTGACATAACTTAAGGATGTTAGATTTGGTTAAAATATTGCACAAAAGAGGAGCTGTGTTTAGACCATATGCCATTGTGTATTTTCAGTTCTGTGCATACCATTAAGATTGGGTGGTGGGGGGGTGGAAATGTAACTCAATTCACAGTAATGCGTTTCTCAAACTTCTCTTCATGGTTTATGCAGTTAAGTAGCATATGCTGTATTCAAACTGACAAGTAAAAGGCAGAGGAGGCTGCCTTAATCCTCAAGAAATCTTGTATGTTAGAGGGGAAAAAGAGGACTCAGGTCTCCATTTACCTCACCATGCCCAGGAACCTGCTCTCCTCCTTGATTTGTGGCTGTAGAGGACCAGACCTAAGCATGTTTGTTTATGTCTCAAACATTCTGAGTATTGCTAGTACAGGAAAGGTGATCAGAGGAGAGTGTCCTGCAAAGCTGGGGCAGTGTGTTCTGAGCCAGCTGCCTCCTCCACCTTGAGACGTGGGGTCCCCCCGACCCCGACTCACTTCCCTGAGGGCTCAAAGGGCTGGCTGCGCATGTGAGAATCGCATGAAAAATCTCGTTTGCCTGAGAGGTGTGCACCACGTTAACTATAAAGGGAGCGGATCAAGCCCGCTTGCTCCTCTTGTCTCCTCCCCCCCTCCCCACCCAGCTCTTTTCCTTTCACTTCCTTTGTCATACAATCCCAGCTTCGGACTATTCACACAGCAGGAGCACCGTAGGATCTAAGGACTGATGAAATTCTTTGTTTGGTTCCCGTATCTTGCCTGAGCAAAGCACACCTATAATATTCTGTGCTGTACTGAACTCTGTTGTACAAGTGGGGAGCTTGTGGAAGCATGTTGTGGTTTGTGAGACAGCACCTTTGCTCACTGGTGTGTTGCAGCTTGCTAGTCAGCACCTTTGGGTATTAGTGGTGTGGCTTTTGAGCCAGCATCTTTGTGGAATTTGCTGTGGGAGTTGGAAACTTATTGAAGTGAACTGCACAAATTATTCAAGGGCTTGTTAGCCACACCTTTTGAGTCTAAGCAGTGAGCTGGTTGGCAGAGTTATGGTGACTGTACAATAAAAGCATAAGGATTCCCTGACACGTGTCTGCTGTCCCTGTTCAGGCCGATGATGAAACGCGGATAAGAGCCCCCCAACTGGTTGGCAGTTGTAAAGCAGATATGCACTTTAATTGATTAATTAATCAATCAGTGCAGTACCAGATGCATGGGGGGGTATCTCCAGCAAAGGCACTGCCCTGTTTATTCTTTACAGACTATGACTGTCCAATATGCCTAATATATGTGCATGGCTAGCCCCGTCTGTCCCTGCTCCATATTAAAATTAGTTCTACGCCCCTTTGAGGTTGTGCACTGTTCTCTGGTGGTCTTCCCGGGGGTCTTCTTGGGGATCCTGAAGCTGAAGGCAACGATCTTCATCTTCTTGACCTTTTTACCTCTCCTGTTTACGCATGCTCCCTGCTCCCCCAGCCGTGTCCAAACCGGTTCTGGGGCCCAGGGAGCCCCTGTTATCTGCAGGCTTATAGGTCTGGCACTCCTCACCCTGTCCTTTGTAGTGCAGTCCTTCTGCTTTATCACATCTTGCATTCCTGCATGCTGTCTCTTTTTGTACTAACACACTACTGGTAGCTTAAAATGTTGTCCATTTACTTATTTCTAATCAATCCTAGAGCCGATCCTGACTGCCTTTTAATTTTTTAACCTCTTGTTTCGGTGAGAATTTATAATAAATATGATGGCCCCTACCGATGGGTTGTGGCAGTGGATGAGCAGTGCCTGAGAGAGGCATGGCAGACCACAAGGGCCCCTTTCCCTGTGAAGGGACAGGTAAAGGTCCAGGTCACCAATCAGGTGAGCAAAGTCACTCCTGTGTGCTAGGCTGTGGCTGCCTGAGGTGGAGGTGTGGGCTCTGGGCAGAGTCTTGATCCAGCCCTCCTCACACTACAGGGGTGTGCAGAGCAGGGTCTGTTGAGACCTGACTTTCCCACTCCTTGTCGTGACTTTCGGGCCCTGGTTCTTCCCAGGAGCAGCCCCAGCCAGGCTGTGCAGTTGACCCTGTGAACGTGGACAGCCAGGAGGTGCGTGGCAGAAGGCAGTCTCTGGAGCAGGATGTCAGTGCATGTTTATGCAAAATTGGAAGGGTAACGTCTCTCCGTGCCAAACATGCAGTTAACAATGCTGGACTACCTGATTTGTTTAATTTTTCTTGTTATGCAAGTCTGTATTGCAAAGGTCTAGAACTTGCAGTGCTTGTCTGCCAAAGTACACCTAAACACACACTTGAATATTAACATTCTGCAACAGCCTATAGCTGTAGTATGATTTCTGTGGCGTCAGTCCAAACTCTTATTAGTTGCATTTGAGTGCGTTCTCATCACTTGAAAGGCCTGGCTTAGGAATGTGTTAAGTACAGTCTTAACTGTAAGAGATCAGCAGTCAGAGTTCTTTCTGCACAGTGATTCACTCATAAGTCCAGTATTCTACATGTTTATTTGATACTAGATAATACAATGCTCTTAGTCAACTGAGCTCCTGAAAAGCTGATTATTTTTAGGTTTTTTGCTTACATACAAAAAAGTGACAGTATTAAGCTTATCCAGTGCATATGGGAATGGTTGACTGCTAGCAGGTACTAGATCTTTGGAAGAGGCAGGACTGTGCTCTGTTTAATCTCTTAATGTATTAGAACAGTGCTCCTCTTTTCTGTACACATCCAATGTAGGGCTTGTATGCCACGGTGCAGTTTCTGTGCTACAAGTGTAGAGATATAAAAGACACATGATCTAATTGTAGCCAGCATCCAGCACAGATTATTAGCTTGAGTGTATTGCAGAAGATGTTTTTATTGGTTTCCCATGATGCATTACATCATTTTGTGTGTGATACTGCACTTTAAACCAGTGACAGCACCACTGCTGGTGTTTGATCTCAAGCATGTAAGTAAGCTGTGGAAACTCATTTTATCTGCTCTAGCTCAGGATCTGGACTTTCAGCTGAAGCAGGGATGGAGATGGGTAGTAACAAAAGAAAACCACTTGGGTGAGACTTTATTCCTAGGAATTTGGCTTTGGGCTTTGATACCACGTGCTTCTAACATCAAACCCTTGTTGTTGCCTAATAGTAATCCTGGTCTTAAGATATTAATTGTAAACAAGTAGGTTTATGCATTCTTTGTGAACCACATTCAGTCAGAGGGTTCTGTTTTGGCATATTAGTCATGAATTAAATGAAATGGATTTAACTAATGCAAGTCCTTACCACAATTATGTTTTTCTGCATTACAGTTTTTAGGAAGTGTTTTCATGAAATTGACACTTGTTTATATTTGCTGCTTTCAAAATTGATGTGTTTTACAGACTGTAGAAAATTATGTCACAAGCTGCCATCACAAAACATTTTACAGCTGAAGGAACTGTGCAATAGCAATTTGAAGTCTAATGTGTGGGGATTTATATTAAATTTTGCATTGTTTTTTGTAAGTTGGTCAAATGGGTTAGGATAACCAAGATCTGTCATGAAGCTTTGGGATATAAGAAGAAAAATTTGCTAACTTGTTGCAAATTTCTGCAGAGAACTTTGCAACTTTTAAACTACTTCCTCTCTGCCTTCTTTCTAGTTTATTAACCTTGCATTTTTCTTCCCTTTCATTTCCTTGCCCTCTTCTTCCCTTTGTTTTTTCCATTCATACACACTTTTTGGTTATGTGGGTTCCTTGACCAGACCTATCAGAAGTCTAAAGGTTGCCAATTTTGGCAAAGATTAGCCTACTTTTTATCTAATGAGGTGTTTTTAAATGTGTTTAAATTCAAAACTATATGTTGATGCATCTAAATTTCTGGTAAGTATGCCCTGGATCTATATCTGGGCATGTTGAATAGGCAGTACAAAGGGTAGTTGATCTGCCCTTTTTTTCCCCTAGTGTGCATGTGAGTGTCTGTCAACTGTATATGGGTTTTCAGTACACAGGATGCATTTGGAATACTATAAAGAGAGGGAGTGTGTGTGTAAGAGGGAGTTCTGTTTCAAGATCATTATTTTTGCATTCAGAGTGGTCAAAGGTGGACTTGAGTTGTGAATTAATTTCTAGTTTATGTGCATCCTTACTAGAGGAAAAATTCATGCGTGTAATTTTACTCCTTAATTCAATCTACATTTGATTCAGACTTTAACTTGCAGGTAAGGAATAGTGAGTTCTAGATTTATTACTGATGCACTTCAGTTACATTTCTCTTCTAAGAACTGAAGGAGCAAGGAGTCAAGAGTTTTCTTCTTTCTGTGTTCAGGGATGGAACAAGTTACTCCAGTATAAATACCTCCTTGCCTGCAGACCTTGCTTAAGAGAACACACTAAGTTCCAGTTAGAGACAAGCTAACATTTTACAGACCTTATGAAGATGTGTGTACTAACTTTTCTATCATCGTTGACAAGTGTGTATTTGTCTTTTAACTCACCTTGACAAAATCCTGTGCACATGTGGGCTTTGTGTTCATCTTGCACATGCTGAAAGGACAGGAGTGGAGAGAGGAGCTGCTTCCAAGTGGGCCCAGGTTGTGTTGAGATATATTTACATAAGAGAGTCTTTGTTTAGACTGCTGAATCTTTCTAGGTATTTTAGTATCCAAATTGTTAACCTAGTGAGTAATTTCTTTCCCTTATGTTGGGAATACTACTGCTGGAATTAGCCACTCTAAGCACTACATGATAGTTGAATCTCTGGCATAATCTTTTCTTCCTCTTATTTTGAGTCAACTTAAACTTGAAAACATAGAAAGCTGTAGTCTATGGTATATCTTTACTAATGTTTATAAATTCTTACCCAGATATTTAAGATTGTTCTGACCATTGTGGATTTAAATGCTTTCTATAAATGGTGGTACAATAAATTCTTATACAAGTATTGAATTTGTATTTCTTATGGATATGTGTTAGTTGTGTAATTACCAACAGTAACAATGCACCTGCAGAGTGCAGTATATTGAAATACCATGAGTTTAGTTTATTGTTACAGTCTGTAAAACTAACTTGTGCAAATGAACGATGTGCCTTACCAGCTGAAATGAACTCGAGATCTTTAGAGTTAACTTTGCTAGCATTACATGAGTTGGCCTGTTATCTGTAAGACTTGAAAGAAAATGGAATGCTAAGCAAACAGTCTATTTCTATGCCCTTTCTGGTAACTTTGGTCATTTGGTGCCAACACTTACAGGTTATTATTCACTAATTAGTTGAAATACAGCTCTGGGACATTCATCTGAAAAGTGAAGGTCCAGGCATATGTGAAGATGTTTCTAACTCATTTCTGAA